>RJWJ010000898.1:0-165429 GCA_004363605.1 Indri indri
TCAGCCTCCCGAGTAGCTGGGACTACAGGCATGCGCCACCATGCCCGGCTAATTTTTTCTATATATTTTTTCTATATATTTTTAGTTGTCCAGATAATTTCTATTTTTTTTAGTAGAGATGGAGTCTCGCTCTTGCTTAGGCTGGTCTCGAACTCCTGAGCTCAAACAATCCGCCCGCCTCGGCCTCCCAGAGTGCTAGGATTACAGGCGTGAGCCACTGCGCCCGGCCTTCTTTTCAAATTATTAAAGTGAGATGACGGGGTGGGTGGCTATGAAATTGAGAAATTTAAGTCTTTGCCTTATGATCAGATTCACTTAAAAATCTGGTATAGAGTAAAATAAAAATTATTTTTGCACATCATTAAAAGTGAAGATAAAAGTACAAAGATCCTTTAAAGCCTTGGTCTTTGGCACACACAGATGGGTGTGTTGTCAGAACCTGATGTCAACTCAGCACATCTACTTACAATAGAAGACAAGCCAATCACATTACTCTATCCTGTTTTTTGTCACTACAGGCCTGGATTAGCAAACGATGTTTAAAAAAAAAACTGGCTTAAGGCAGACATTAACAAAAGCAGTTCAAAATATCAACTCGTCTCTCAGACTAGATCCGATGACAAGAGGTCAAACGATGGCACTGAAAAGGTCTTAGCACTCTCAGAATTCAAACACTATTTATCTAGGATCACTGGTAATCTGAGTAAGGCTGCTAATGCCCAAAGAATATCAATATCTGCCTCCTGGTTTGCAAATTCTGCACAGGCTTACACCATCTAATCTGCTCTATTCAAATCCAACTTCACTCCTTAATCTGTTTTTCTTAGAGTTAGGCTACACTGTGCTTTTCCAATAAGTAATTTCTCTACACTTGGGTAAAATTATAACTCTACAATAATCAGCCCTTAATTATAAAACAGATGTAGCCATTCAATGGGTTGAAATTCAGAAAGCTTCCAACTCTTTACTCAGTTTTATTTAGCCATTTAATTAATGCATTATGATTACAATATATTATTATATCTGAATAAACTCTCGATCTTAAACTAAAATTAATTTCTATCAATCACACTATAACAAGGAATTTCAATAGTGATATGAAATGAAAGAATCTATTAATATTTAAAAAACAGACCTTGACTTAACTAGGTCCTCATAATACAGAAGAATAGGATACCTATCCAGTTAAGAACCAGCACTCTGAATTATCCATTATTTTAAATAGTCAGCTTTCAATTATCTATCTATTGCAATTTTTAAAACAAGGTCAACATAATCCTTGGACTTTAACTCTGTAATCTTAAGAAATAAAATAAATCTAACCTAGGTAAAATATGTATTAATATAGTAGGAATGTCAATATGCCATAATTGCTAAAAATAAGCTTACAATGTACATGTGAATTTTGGATTATCTATTACTCTGAGTTACCTTTTTCTCACCACGCTATTACTTGAGACAAGTTAGAGAAGCCAATAGTAATTTTTTTTTTTTTTTTTACTGGAAATCCCCTTATCTTCTAACCAATAGTAATTTTTTTAATAACAGGAGCCTGAAGTCTGTTACAATCAACCTACAAAACTGTAGTCTGACCTTACTAAATATTAATCATGCTCTATGTATTCTGTTACTGAGCCTTTAAATTAGAAATATCATTGCTCTGATAGGCTTGGCAAACCCACAATAAAATGGCTACACCTTTTAGCAGGAAAGAAATTGTTTTGAACAGAAATTTTTGCCAGATTTTTCTCTCCAACAGAAATTAGCAAGACCTGAGAAGTGGGTAAGAAAGGGGAAATGACAAACCAGCAAAAGATGTACTAATGTCCCTTTCTTTGTTGAATAAACCACTTCTCACTTGTTTTTCCTTTAAAAAATCCTCATTATTAATGAAAATGATATCTGTGGGTATTGTTTCCTTAATGCAAATTCCTCGAAGAAAGCAACCTCATAAAAATAAAAATAACGTATTTGTGGAGCATTTAATGAGCTGGCACATGCACTGTTTGATCTGATCTCACACGGCTTTATGAAACAGACAGGGGTGAGCAGCCCACACTGTGCAGCAACCAACACTTACACGTCCCTGCATGTGCAATGTCCAAGCAATAGGGATTCTAAAATAAGTAGGATGCATGACAAATCAGTAATAGATGGAGATGCCAATTAAATGGGAGGTAACTCTGAGAAATCTCGGACTGTTGGTGGCAAAGAGAACCAGCCCTTTGCCCAAGGACAGGGAGACAGTCACCAGCAAAGCTGAAATCTGACTTTGCGCCTTTCCACTCCCCAGCGCCCAGCGCAGTGTCCTGTTCCCACAGACCATGATGCAGCAGTACTGGATGACGGATGACAGGTGAAAAAGTATCACTTTGGCCTTTCTTGTTCAACACAAAGCAGGAGATTGTTAAAGAGCCAAACTCAGACAAAGAGCCGCTTGAAGTCTATCAGAACTCTAATTTCTTCACAGATAAATGTATTCATTTTTTCTGTCAATTCATCTGAACAGTATAGAAATACTAGGAGGAAAGGGTGTTAATAAGATGGAATAATCCAAAAGGTACATTATCTACCACAATAATGCTTAGCAACTCAGATATTCTAACGCTTTCATTATCTAAAATTTATATTTCAAAATAACTGACATGGAACCCAAGTTTGCATATAGACATACACACATACGCACATGCACACACACTGTGCAAAAAGGGAAACCATACGTAACTATTCTAATTTGAAATGGCATCTGTAGGTTGATTCAAGTTTAAGGCTATATTTCAAGGCATTATGCTTTGAAAGCCATGAAAGCCACAATTGAGAAGTTTCATATTTACCTTAATCATGCTTTTTATTCCTTTTTCTTATTCAATATTGAGTATGTAAATTCTTTAAGTCCAATAAATCAAAGTACTTTCCACTCAGTGCCTTCAACTTCTGCTTGACTACCCCTTATAACCTCACAATTAGTCTCTGGATATTAAAACGCATACACACAGTGAAGATTGTGATTTCAAAGGACTTTAGGTCATAAGTTGCTTTATCAAATGGGAACAGAATGAAAAGCTACACCGAAAAATAATCTAAGGTAACAAAACATTTATACTTTAAAATGTCTGTACCAATTAACAGAAATATTTATTAGATGTACCATAACTTTCAAATGAAGTCTCAAATTCAAAGTTTAGCAAGTGTCTCTACGCTGAAGGTTAATAACTGTACTGTCTTTATACCAAAGGATGACACCCAGCTTCTTGCCTTATTACATTTTTAAATCGCTGATTGTAACATATAAAATGACTACATAACATGCTCAAGTTATTGGTGTTTAAAATGTTAAATCTCTTTTTTTAATTCTTCGTCCTCAATCATTGTTCCTTTTCTGATTACCTGGCAAAGAAATTCATTTTAGACATAGTTTTGCCACACATGCTATTCCTCAAAAATATGCCACTTCCCTACTACTATGATTGACTTTAATGATACACTAGAATTCCTACATTTCTAAATAAACTTCCAAATTGGTTTTTATTCACAGATAGTAAAACCAAATTTAAATTCATATCAACAAAAAACAAATGCAAAATTATATACGTACTTATGTATATTTAAAGAATAAGAAAAACTGGTTACCATATTTATAATTTCTGAACGGTGGTGGCAGGCTGGTCCTTAAAGGGATATCTATAAGAGAAAGATTGTTTTTATTACAAAATATTCAAATACTCATAATATGTGCATAGTCTTTTGGTTCTATTTTCCTACATCTACAGCCTAAGTAACTTTGAAAAAACTGAAAAACACAAAATGAAGCTAATACACTGCCAAGGGTCATCTAAAACAACAGAATCCACAATAAGATGTTGAGCTGTTATTAGCTGAACTAAGAATTCACAGCGCTATTAAAAGAATTGATATTTTATTAAATACAATAGAATCTATGTATATTTGAAATATATACTAATATATATGTGTGAGACGTTATTTATTTTCTACATAGTTGATGTTTTTTAGCAAAGGAATCTTAGAACCCTAAAGGATCTTTGGCCATTAGTGGGAACCAATGTTCTGGAATAATCTTATTACTCTTACCAAAATTCAGGAAACCTACAAAATAACTTCTCTAACTCCACAAAGATGACAAAACAAAACAAACATTCTTTTTAAAACACATTCCAATTACCAGTGTTCATTTTAATTAAAAATATCTGATGACGAGCGGTAGTCGTGGCCGAGCGGTGAAGCCGGTAGACGGGAAAAACATCTGATGATACGACCCCCAGAGAGGACAATTTGGTAATATATATCAAAATTACATATGCGCATACTCCTTGACCTAGCCATTCCACTTCAGAAATTATCAGAGATAAACTCTGCACACATGTGTATGTAAAATGACATACGTACAAGGGTACGAACTGCAGCACTGTTCACAGTAGCAAATGGTTAGAAAAATCAAAATGCCCTTCAATGAGGTATTTGTTAAATAAATCATAGTATGCCCAAACAATGAAAAGTATTTTTCAAGTATTTAAAAAGATAAAGGAGGAAGCCCTCTACTAATATAAAATCTTCAAGATTTCAAGGGTAAAGAGGTATAAAGAGAACATTATTTTCAGAAAGCCACCTTTCGAGTAAAAAGGGAGTAAAATAAGAATGAATGTATGGTCACATTTGTTTGAACTTGCATAGTGGGTGGGGGGAAATGGAGCACCAGGTCAGATACAGAACAGAAGCAGGCGGGTAGGTGGCTTTTCACTGTCTTCCCTTTGACATTTTGATCTTAAAACCACACGAACGTGTTATCTACTAAAGAAAAATTTTTTTAAAAAGCCCACACATCTGAATTAAGAAATGTGTTTTTGTAAGTACATATGCCTTTCTGAGGTCAAACACATACCAAAATTAAAATATAATTTATTCATTCATGTTACAAGCATTTAAAGTGCCTACTACCAGGTATTCCAGGAACAGGGTAAATGAGCAGTTACCGGAAGTCCTCACTCCTCAGAGTGTGTCCTCCAGTGGTGAATGCTGGGACCAAGGTTCTCCTCCCTGGCTACACACTAGCGTCACCCAGTCCGGCACCAGGCGATCAGACTCACAGCAGGGTTCCCGGGTACATATATTTGAACACAAAACAAAACCCCCTGAGATGATTCTTAGTCAAACAAATTCACATGGGGCCAGTCAAGTAACAACAGGTGAGCGAAGCAGGGCAAACAAGAGGGGGCTATGAGACCTGAGAGTATGAGCCCATCCAAGGGGGCTGGGCCAGTCAGCTCTGACTGATCCCGTGCCGTAGGAATATGGGCTCCGCGTGGCCACACCTACAGATTTAAACAGCAGCGCTAGAAATCTAGGGTTTTAGCTGAAATTTCCTGACTTTTAAAACACTATAGGCTGGCAGCCAGGAGCGGCTGCTCACGCCTGTAATCCTATCACTGTGGGAGGCTGAGGCAGGAGGATCACTTGAGCTCAGGAGTTCGAGACCAGCCTGAGCAAGACCAAGACCCCGTCTCTACTAAAAATAGAAAGAAATTAGCCAGACAACTAAAAATATATAGACAAAATGAGCCAGGTATGGTGACGCATGCCTGTAGTGCCAGCTACTTGAGAGGCTGAGGCAGAAGGATCACTTGAGCCCAGGAGTTGGAGGCTGCTGTGAGCTAGGCTGACGCCACGGCACTCTAGCCCGGGCAAGAGTGAGACACTGTCTCAAAAAAAAAAACAAAAAATCACTATAGGCCAAAGGAAACCTCTTTGGAGGCCAAACACCAATGTGCAACCTCTGGCTTAGGCTTCATTTTATCCTTCTTGTTTTTCACTCGGTTATGAATTACGAGCTAAAGGAGTACGCATTAAATATCAGAAAGGAGAACTCAGTCCATTTCACGTATTCTCATTTATAGTTCCTGAATTAGACAGTGAAGCCCCCTGAAGAAAGGGCTGTGGTGAAGAACAGATGGCCCCAGGAAGCTATTATCGCTTAGAGACGCCTACAATCGAAGAAATCACATCAGTCTCATGTTCACTCTCGACTTCTGAGAGAAAAGACAAAGACCGAGGCATGCACAGCACCTTTTCTCTTCCTTCCTTTAGATCTTAGCTCAAGTGTACCTCCTCTGACAACCCTGCCCAAAGGAGGGGTCTCCTCTGATATTGTTTCCTTTGTAACATGTTTTATAATTATAGTTTTATCTGTTTGCTTATTTTTGTCTCTATTCAGTACGAATGCATAAATTCCTTGAGATGAAGACATTATGGGCTATATTCTCAAAACCTAGGACAATGTCCAGCACATAACAGATAAACACATACTGATTCCATGAGGACAGGAACCACAGCCTATTTTCTTGTGTTGTCAGTACCTAAAATAGTGCCTGGTACATGGCATATGCTCAAAAAAATTCATGTCAGAGCCACTAGATCTGCCAAAAAAAAAAAAATTCTTGAATGAATAAATATAACTTAATCCCTTCAATTGGCAGTTGAGAACACTGAGGCCCCAAGAAGCTAACTGGCCAGCCCAAGATGTCAACAGGTAGGACTAGAACCCAGGCCTCCAAGTCCCATTCTGCAGCACTGAGAAGGGCGGGAACTAAAAGTTTTCTTTTACATATTTTATAGTTTCAGCTTGTGCATTTAGGTCTTAGCCAACTTTTTTTTGCATATGGCAGCAGGTAAGAGCTGAGGCTCATTTATTTGCACATGGCTACCAAATTGTCCCGACACCTTTTAGGGAAAGATTACCCTTTCCCATTGAGATATACATCTACACACCAACACCACACACATTGTATTGATTACTGTAGCTTTACAGTAAGTCATGAAACCAGAGAGTGTAATTCCTTCAACTTTTTTTCTCCTTTTTTGTGAGTTGTTTTGACTATTGTAGGTCTTTGGCCTTTTCTTATAAATTTTAGAATAAGCTTAATATCTGAAAGAAAAAAAAGCCCACTGGGATTTTGACTGGGATTGGAATCTATACAACACTTTAAGGAGACCTGGCATCTTAACAGTGTTGAGTTTTCTGCTCCATAAACACAGCATAGCTCTCCATTTATTCAGGTCTTTTTAAATTTCTCTCAGTGATGTTTAGAGTTATCAGTGTAAAAGTCTTACACCTCTACCAAATATATCCTAAGTATTTCATGTTTTTTGATGCTGCTATAATTTTTTTTCCACTTTCCAATGGTATATTGCCAGTAACTAGAACTACCAGTGATTTCTGCATACTAATCTTGTATCCTACAACCTTGCTAAGCTCAGCTTATTAGTTCTGGTAGAGTTTTTAAATAGACTTTGTAGGATTTTCTACAGACAATCATATTACCTGTAAATCATGCCAGTTTTACTTCTTCCTTTCTAATAGGGATGCCTTTTGTTTATTTTTCTTGCCTTAGCAAACTGGCTAGAACTGCAGTGTAATGCTGAAGTGACGATGAGCAGAAGTCCCTGCTTGGTTCTAATCTGAGAAGGAAAGCACTGTCTTTCATCATAATTATGATATCAGGTGTCAGTTTTTCATAGATATCCATAATTAGGTAGAGGAAGGTCCTAATTTGGCAAGAGTTTTTAGCAGGAATGGATTTTTGGATTCTGTCTTCATCTGTTAAAATAATGATATGGCTTTCTTTTCTTAATCCATTAATATGATGAATTACATTCATTGATTTTTTTTTAATGGAACCAGGCATGCATTCCTAGGATGAAACCCACATGGTTATGATGTATCATCCTTTTTAAATATTGTTGCATTTAATTTGCTAAAGTTTGGTTAAGAATTTTTACATCTCTATTTATGATGGATACTGGCTGGTATCTCTATTTTCTTCTAACAACTTTCTCCAGTTTTGGTATCGGGGTAGGGATGACCTTAGAAAATAAATTGAGAAACATTCTCTTCTTTTTAATTTTCTGGAATAATTTCCATTCATAGCACTGGGATTTATTTCTTCCTTAAAAATACAGTAGAAGCCATCTGGGCCTGGAGTTTCCTTTAAGGAAATGTTCAGCTACAATTCATTTTAAAATACAGAATTGTTTAGATTATCTGTTTCTTTAGTGAGCTTGGATAGTTTGGGTCTTTCAAGGAATTTGTCCACTTCATCTAGGATAACATTTATTAGCATGAAATTATTAAGATGATTTCCTTGTTATGCCTTTAAGATCTGTAGAAAGTCTGTAGTGATGTAATTTATATCTTGACACTGGTAATTTATGTCTTCTTTTTTTTTTTTTCCTGATTAGTCTCACTAGAGCTTTCTCCATTTTATGGATCTCAAAGAACCAACTTTGGCTGTTACTGATTTTCTTTATGGTTTTTCTATTTTCTGCTGTAAACTTTCTTTCTTTTATTCTGATTATTTTAGGTTTAATTTGCTTTTATGTTTCTAGTTTCTTAACATAAAGGCCGAAATTGTTTCTTGGAGACCTCTTTTTAAAATTTAGGCACTTTAGTAATGATGGACTTTGTTCTGAGTACTGTTTTACATGCATCCTACAAATTTTGAAAAGTTGTAGATTAATTTTCATTCAATTCAAAATACTCTCCCTTTTGATCTCTGCTTTGACCCATAGACTATTTAAAAGTATGTTACCTGGTTTCCAAATATTTGGGGATTTTCTTGAGATCTTTCTGTTACTGATTTTTTTTTTTTTTTTTTGAGACAGAGTCTCACTCTGTTGCCCTGGCTAGAGTGAGTGCCGTGGCATTAGCCTAGCTCACAGCAACCTCAAACTCCTGGACTCAAGCGATCCTACTGCCTCAGTCTCCCGAGCAGCTGGGACTACAGGCATGTGCCACCATGCCTGGCTAATTTTTTCTATATATTTTTAGTTATCCAGATAATTTATTTCTATTTTTTTTTAGTAGAGACGGGGGTCTCGCTCTTGCTCAGGCTGGTCTCGAACTCCTGAGCTCAAATAATCCACCCACCTCAGCCTCCCAGAGTGCTAGGATTACAGGCATGAGCCACTGCGCCCGGCCTCTGTTACTGATTTTTAATCTAATTCTACCACAATCAGAAAACAGACATTGTATAATCTGAATCATTTTAAATCTATTGAAACTCATTTTATAGCTCAGAATATGGTCTCTTTGATAAATGCTCCAGGTGCACTGAAAGAAATGGGTATATTCTGCTGTTGTTGGATGCAGGGTTCTATAAATGTCCAGTCAGCTGATTAGGTTAATAGTGTTGTTCAAGTTCTCTGGATCCTTACTGATTTTCTGTCTACTTGTTCCACCCATCTATTTCTCCCTGAAGTTCTATGAGTTTTGACTTCATGTATTTTAAAGCTTTGTTGTTAGGTGCATCATTATGTCCTCTTGATTAAGTGCCTTTATCATTATGAAATGATAGTCTTTATCCCTAGTTACATTTTCCTATGAAATCTACTTCATCTGATACTAATATAGTTACTCCCCCTTTTTAATGATTAATATTGGCATGGTGTAACTTTCTCATCCTTTTACCTTTAACTGGTTTTTATCTTCATATTTAAAGCACATTTCTTGTAGGCAACATATAATTGGGATTTCCTGTTATATGTCTGTCTTTTAATTTGAGGTGTTTAGACCATTTATATTTAATATGATGATTGATATGGCTGGGTTTAAATCTTGTTATTATATTTTATTGGTCCACCTATTCTTTATTTCCTCTTTTTCTACCATCTTTTGGGTTGACTATTTGACAATATTTTTATGATTTCATTTTATCCCTTTTTTTGGTTTATCAGTTGTAACTCTTAGATTGGGGGTTGGGGGTTGCTTTAAGGTTTGTAGTGAACATCTGTAACTTATCAGTCCACCTCCAAGTGATACCATAAGACTTGATAGGTAATAAAAGAATCTTCCACTTCTCCCTCCTGGCCTTTGTGCTACTGCTGTCTCAAATTTTTCACAAACTCCACAATACACTGTTATTGTTTTTCTTTAAATGGTCAAATATCATTTTAAAATTCTTAAAATAAGAAAAAAAAATTTATATTTATGTTTACTATTTCCAATATTCTTCATTTCTTTGTGTGCATCAGATTTCCATCTGGTATCATTTTTTTATGTCTGAAGAAGGCCCCGTAGCATTTCTCATAGTGCAGGTCCCCTGGTGATAGACTCTTTCAGCTTTTGTATGTCTGAAAACATCTTCATTTTGCTTCATTTCAGAAAGATACATATAGAATCCCGGGTTGACTTTTTTTTTTCTTTAACTACTTTAAAGAAGTCGCTGCAATATCTTCTCTCTGGCATACACTGATTCTAATGAGGAGTCTGCTATCATTGTCATCTTCGTTCCTTTTTATTTAATATGTTCTTTTTTTTTCTGGCTGTTTTTAAGATTTTTCTCTTTATCATCAGTTATGAGCTATGGTATGCTTTGATGCAGCTTTCTTAATGTTCCTTTTGCTTGAGATTTGTTGCACTGCTTGGATCTGTCAGTTTACAGCTTTTATCACATTTGTACAATTTTCATCCATTATTTCTTCAAATGTCTTCTTGAAACTGCCTATGTTAAATAATGTAGGGCCTAAAGGCAAGAAATGTGGTAGAAGTGTGATTTCTACAAAAGTATAGGCACCTCCAAAAGTTAACTAGCCACTGTTTCGTGGCTTCCCTTCCTGTGATTGCTTACTGCTTAGGAGTCAGGTATCCCTGGTTGTCATAAGAGTTATAACTTTCCTAATTGCTTCTGTAGATGACATCACTACTGTAAAACCTAAGACTGGTCTTTGCGATATTTTCCGGACTCCGCATTCAGGTAGACCAACTGACACCAACCAGACCAGTGGCCATACTTAGGAACTGACACAACAGGCCCTGCAACCCTCTACCCAGGAACTGACTCAGCAAGAAGACAATTTCTGCTTCCCAACCCTATGGGTTCATCCCCAGCCAATCAGCAAACCCAATTCCCTAGCCCTTTGTCTGCCAAATTATCTTTAAAAACCCTGGCTGCAAAATTCTCAGGGAGGTGGATTTGAGAAATTTCTCCTGCCTCCTGGCTCAGCAGCCTTACAGTATTAAACTCTTTCTCTGCTACAACACCCATATCAGTGCATTGGCTTCCTTCTGTGCAGCAGACAATAGAACACAGCTGGGCAGTAACATTCTGTCCCCGTGTCCCTGCTTCTCTCCTTCACAGCCTCCAATTACACATGTTTGGCTACTCAAAGTTGTCCCATATCTGTCCACTGCCTTTTTTTTTTTTCCAGTCTTTTTAATGCATTTCATTTTAGATGGTTTTTGTTGCTATGTTTTAAGTTGACTCATCTTTTCTTCTGCAGCACCTAATCTGCATGTTAATTCTGTCCAGTGTATATCCATCTCAGACACTGTATTTTTCATTTCTAGAAGTTCAATTCAGGTCTTTTTTAATATCTTCCATCACTAATATGCTCAATCTTTCCTCTACCTTCTTGAGCATTTGCAATACATACTGTTTCCATCAAAATTGTCTACTAATTCTATCACCTTCAATATTTCTGGGTTGGTTTCAATTGATTGATTTTTTTCAGCACATTATGGGTCATATTTTCTTCCTTCTTTGCATGCTTGGTGAGTTCTGATTTGATGCTGGATATTGTGAATTTTATCTTGTTGGGTGCTACATATTCTAGCATTCTTATAAACCTTCTTAAGCTTTCTTTTAGGACACAGTTGAATTACTTGGAAACAATTTGATCCTTTTGAGTCTTGCTTTTCAACTTTGTTAGGTGGGACCAGAGCAGAATTTAGTCTAGAGCTAATTTTGCTCAACTACTGCGGCAACACCCTTCTGGATACTCTGCCCAATTATCTGTGAATAACAAGGTTTCTACTCCAGCTGGTGGAATAAAAACTATTCCCATCCTTGTATAAGCTCTCAGCATTTTGCCCTCTGCTACTTTCAGGTGGTTCTTTCCCAGGCTTCCAGTGGTTTCTTTACATGCTTGCACTGATCCATATTCAACTGAAAGCTCACACTCTGCAAACCTTCAATGATGCTCTACAAATCTTCAGAGCTCTCTCTTTGTACAGCTCTCTCTATTCCACTCCTCTGCCCTGTGAACTCTCCGGGCTCCCATCCAGACTGCCAGCTCTGACTTGTAAACTCACAGAACCCGCCAGGCTTTGCCTGGATCCTTCCTCCCTGCTCTGTGGCCTAGAATGTGGCACAATCATAGGGGTCACCTTGCTTGTTTCCCCTATCCCAGGGACCACTGTCTTGCACTGCCTGATGTCCAATATCTGAAAACCACTGTTTCATTTATCTTGCACAGTTTTTTAGTTGTGTCAAGTAGAAGAGTAAATCTGGTCCCCCGTTATTGCGTCTTGGCTGAAAGCAAGACTCTATGGCATATCTCTTATATTCTGGAAATTATTTCCCACTTTGCACTGAGATTTCATTTCATGTTTTCCTACCTTTGAACTTAATTGGGGACCTAATGAAACTTTTACAGAATTTAAGATTACAGAATGCTGCAAAAATTGTAATATTTCATTACTAGGAAGGAAAGTTCACAAGAAGGTAACCACTAACTTTACTCATACATTTAGGTCTACATAAAAAGCATCAATAGAAAAATAAATTATTAGAAAAACAAGGCAACTTATAAGTATACTGCCAGGAATTAGGATGCCACGGGGGTTCTAAAATGTTAAAACACACATTCCAATACAAAAATCAGTCAAGTCTGAAAAATTATTAAAATATCAATGGATAGTAAAATAATTCTTTACCTCACAGTAAAGGCTCTAAAATTAGCAGTGGTATGATTTATAACTTATCATTAGATGGTGGATCTACATTTGAAGACTCTTAGGAAAGCATAAACACCTAAGGGAAAAAACTATTGACTAACTCAATGACTAATCTGTGTGGGCAAAGACTACCAAAGACCTAACATCGCCTAACGACACAATGTGCCAACATTCTAACTTGATAAGGCGTGCTTATCAGATGTGATAGTAAGATTCCAAGGTTAAGCTATATTGAGATTCTTTTTACTTTAATTATGAAATAATCTAAACTACAGAAAAGTATAAAGAATGGAAAAATTCATTTAACCCACTAACCAAATTTAACAAATGTTAACATATTGTCATAACTACTTCAGATCCTTTGCTATTTTTCTTTTACTGAATAAAATGATGTGGATACAGTTGAAACTTTCTTTCTATATTTCCCCAGTCCTACTATCCCTCCCCCTTCCTGGAAGAAACCACTAACTATCCTAGGTTATCATGCCCTCTTTGTTGTTATACTCTCATTCATAGGTAACAGACACAGAAAATAGAGTACTATTTTGTGTTTTAAACTTATAAAGTTAAGTATTTAAATGAAATACTCTGCAGTACATATTGTAGAATAAATAAAAAAGCATTGCCTCAACAATGCGTTAGAGGAACGGTCCATATGTGATAAGGTGATGATATGCCATCACTGTGCCACTGCAAAATTACCCTGTTCCTTTCAAAAATTATAAGAAGGGTAACAGGAAATGTTTCTTTAAGTAAAACACCAGATAATAAATGTGGAGAGGACCATGGAGCTGGGAAAGTCACGATTTTGCAACCACTGATGATTCAGGTAAGGATTATCAGTAAATGTTAAAGCCATTAGGAATAAAACATGCAAATAGTCTCAGTGTTTATCACTCCATAGACTACTTACAAATTAAAAAAATACTTCCACACCAAAGAAATCTGGTGGATGATACTTTTAACCAAATGATTTAAACCTATATCACCAATAATGGGACAAACTGGCAGTAAGTGCTTCCTGACGTGATGCAACAAGGAGGAACCACCTACGTCGGAGCAACAAACTGTCATTGGGAAGGCCAGCTAGTCAATGTTTTAGGCTTTGTGATCAGTCTCTGTCTCTGTAACAGTCTCCGTCACAACTCTGCGACTCTGCCATTGAAGCACAAAAGCAAACGTATTATACATAAACGAATGGGCATGGATGTGCTCTAATAAAACTTTATGCACAAAACAGGTGGCAGGTCAGATTGGTCTGCAGGCTGTTATGTGTTAGCCCCTGACCTATGTAGTAATCTTGCCAAAAATGTTCAACCTGATTCTAATCATGAGAAAACAATCCAGACAAATCCAGATTATGTAACATTCTATAAAACATTGCCCTAGATTTTTCTTTAAAAACCAATATAATGAAAGACAAAAGAAAGTAGGGGACTGTTTCCAGATTAAGGGAAATTACAAAGATGCAACTTGTCACAAAAAGACATAGAGGAACCTTCAATGCACGTTTCTAAACAAAAGAAGCCAGTCTGAAGAGGCTACATATTGTATGATTTCAATTATATGATACTCTGGAAAAGATACGGAGGCAGAAAAAGACTCAGTGGTTGGCGGGGTGCAGGGAGGGGAAGGATGAAGCACAGGGGGGCTTTAGGGCTGTGACACTGTCCTGTATGACACTGTAATGATGGCAACATGACAACTTACATGTGTCAAAAGCCCATAAAACTTGACAGCAAAAAGAGGGAACTTTAATGTATACAAAGTTTTAAAAAATTATTTAAGAAGTCAGGAGATCCCAGGAAAGAATGCAGATAGTGACAAGAGTACCTAGCTGTACTACAAGTGTATGAAACCACCTACTGAAGGGGGTAGAAGAAAAGGTGCTGACCTAAATAACTCTGGCAATGAACAGATTTTTGTAAGGCTAAGGCAAAAGGAACAGCACATAGGCACCATACTCTAATTGATACCAAGTTACTTCCCATGGTGATACACTGCTATACCTGAATAATGGAATTAAATAAATGGTTGGCAGATGGTGGGAGCCAGGTTTCTCACTGTTGGTGTGGGAATTTACAGGTAAGCAAGGAGAAAAAGCTAGAATGATCCATGTAGTAATGAATTAGTTAGAAACATCAGTAAGAACTCATGTTTACCATATAGATACAGATGGTTACATATAAAAATATTTGTAGATATGCACGAGTTAGTTACAAATATATTTCTTTGCTCTGTCGGCTGAGAGGGCCTAAAAGAAATGACACTCCAGTAGCGATGAGTATATCTAGGACCCAGGTCTTGGTTTCTAATACCATTTTCCAATAAAAAGGAACCAGAACTCTTTGGACAAAGAGCTGATTCTAGGCATGGGACAGGAAATATACAAGATGAGTCTGGAGCATCCTGCAGTACCAGAAAGAAAGTATTCAACACACACACGCAGCATCCTACAGGACCAGAAAGTACCTGATACACATACATGTGTGCACACACACACAGATGGCAAATGCCAAAGGAGCACAGGAGCCAACTGAAAGGGCTCTCACGGCCAGAGCTAGAATAATTGGAGCAAGAAAATAAATAAAATCTCCCACGCAAAAAAATTCCAAATGAATTACATACATATTCCACCCTAAATGAAGGAAAGCATAACTCCCCAGTCCTTAACTATGGACTGCACCTGACTTCTTTCCAAAAAGTACAGTATGGAAAGGGAGGAAAGAAGAATAACTTTACAGCGGAGAAACCTGACACTGCTTCAGCCACATGATCAAGGTCAACATCAAGAATCATAAACCATGTGGAAAGTACATACCCCTGATATTATGTGATAAAAGTGACACTTGGCCTCTGTGATCTTCCTCTCCAAAACCCACAACCCCAATCTGATCAAGAGAAAAACATCAGACCAAACTGGAAAGTTGGACAGAACTTTCGCAGCTCTCTTTTGTTCCATGGGTAGGATGATTTTACATTCAGAAGCCAGGTCTTGGGCCGGGCGTGGTGGCTCATGCCTGTAATCCCAGCACTCTGGGAGGCCGAGGCGGGTGGATTGCTTGAGCTCAGGAGTTCGAGACCAGCCTGAGCAAGAGCGAGACCCTGTCTCTACTTAAAAAATAGAAAGAAATTAGCTGGACAACTAAAAATATATATAGAAAAAATTAGCCAGGCATGGTGGTGCATGCTTGTAGTCCCAGCTACTTGGGAGGCTGAGGCAGGAGGATCACTTGAGCCTAGGAGTTTGAGGTTGCTGCGAGCTAGGCTGATGCCACGGCACTCCAGCCCGGGCAACAGAGTGAGACTCTGTCTCAAAAAAAAAAAAAAAAAAGCCAAGTCTGAAGTATTAATCAGTATTGAAATGCTTCCAAATCAAAGAATTAAAATAATCTCACATTATCTAAATAATTGGTTTGTGTATATTCTTAATACAGAAAAATAATCACATATAGAAGGTAATATATTATGGTGTCTCTGTGATCAGAATGTCTAATATTGATCCCCCATATGTCAACAATAGGTTCATTATATTTATATACAAATATACACATTTGTATTTATTATATTTATATATGACTTTAGGTTTTGATGGTAAAATGCTCTAGGACAACATTCTCAATGGAGAATGAATCAAATTTAAGCAAGCTTCTTGGCTAAGGGGAAATAAAGACAATTACAGCAGGTGACTAGGTTAAGCCATGGATGGCAAAAAAATAGTGAATATGATAAGAAGAGAACACTTAGAAAGGCAATAAGGCATCTAAAATAACCCCAAGGGATCATTCTTCACAATGGCCATTTCTGTCTCTGCGCAAAATCCACTAGCATGATGTGAAACCATACTTCCAACACTCAGCATTCAAAACGCTAGAGCAAGATGAACTAAATTCAAAGACTCTTTTGGCACCGAGTGAATCCATTTATTTCAGAGATCCTCCCCAAGCAAGTAAGGCAGCAGAGAAGAATAAAGAGGCAGTTTAGTGTAGTGCTTAAGAGTACATGTTTTATACTTAAACTGCCTGGGGTGATTTGCAGCTTTGCTTTTTATTAGCTGTGTAGCCTCAGGAAAGCTTCTTAGCCTCTCTGTTCCTTAGTTTCCCCACCTGTAAAATGCAGATCATAACAGTTCCTACTTTAGAGGGATGATGTCAGGTTGAAATGAGATAATCCAGGTAAAACGCTTAGCTAACACAACTTAGCATAATAATGTCAGCTATCATTATCATGTATCTCAAAACTTCTTCACTATCAAACAATGTGGTCTTAGTTATGTAAACAATTCATAAAAGGCAAATATGTGGCCACCAACCTTTCAGAGTTCCACAGTACCTCAAATCAGATGGCAAAGATAGGCTTGTGTACGACTCAAAAAAGTCTGTACCCCAAAAGTTCACCCTTTTAATCAGTGGAACACACTTCCCTACATGCACAATTGAAACAAGCAGTGGCTATGTTATTACTAATGCAGGTGAAAGTTGTGAGTAAGCAGGTCTGAGCATGTCACTGTAACCAGTAACATCGCTCCCCTGGGGAAGGCCTTCGTACCTGTGAAGAAAAGAACACAGTGTCCCTGGAGAGAAGGCGGTCTTCCCCTGCCATTGTAGCAGCTTGAAAATTACATCTCATTCTCAAGGACTTCAAGAAGAACCAATTCTGCACGGTACCAAGAACATCATAGCACTTGCTGTTTCAACAGTAAGAAACACTGTAACCCATAATATACAAAAAGATTTTAAAATAAAAATGTAGGGTTTTTCTACTTCAAACTCCGAGTATGTTTTAGATGATGACCTTTCAAAAGCAGAACACTCTGCAATTGACATTGTGGGACACCAGGACATGCCGCCCCAAAGATTGATACCCCAAAATATGCCTCTTTGGCATAAGCATTGTTTTGAGCTAAAAGCAATTAAGAAAGAGCAGATACAGGAAAGGTCTCTGCCTTTCCTCTCTTTGCCTAAAAGCCGGACATAGATTTACAAAGACAAAAGGTACCCTGCTTCCCTCTCTACCAGGGAGAGCAAAGGTTAACCACTGAAGACAACTTTAGACCCTTACCATCTGGAGATGGCACCAGAGGAATCCACTTTAACCAGCTCTGCTGCCTAGCCTCTGTCTGCCATTTACTTGCTCTCCCACAAGTTGCCATCGTTACAGATTCAAAGTCCTTTCCCTTTGTCTTGTGACTTCTCTAAAAATGTACTGTTCTTGTTGAAGATGCTACATAATCTGGGGGAGTGAGGAGAATGAGGGAGAAGGAGAGAGGGGAATAAGGTGTTAACATTTGAGGAATCTATGTGATGAGTGTCCAGAAATTCTTGTCCTGTTCTTGCAACTTTTCTGTAAGTCTGAAATTACGTCAAAGTAAACAAATTAACTTGGATATAAAGTGATACATTTGTCAAAACCCATGGAGATGTGTACCTTGCACTATATATAAGTTACATTTCAATTAAAAATAACAAAAGCTTATTTTAGATGTTCAATCACATTTTAATGACTGGAACGCTCCAATAATTAAAAACAGACATGAGAAACCCATCATAACAGGACATAACAGAATAAAGACTGACTTCATGCCTACTTTTAGTTGGAAATGATAAATGAGCACCATTGGTCTGGTCACTGTCCGGTGACCATAGTGACCAGCAGCTCTCATGACCTCCTGGCTGCACAGGCTTCTGCTACCTTCCTGCCACCCACACAACCCGCTGGGTACTCAACTGGGTGATGCCATTAGCTACAGCACACTGCCCTGTCAATCAATCTCCAGATACATAAGCCCATCACAAACAAACCTAGATATTAATTTTTTAATTAAAAAAGCAGCAGCAGCAGCCAAACTTCGTGGTAACAATCCCCGATGAGGGCACATGCTACTAAACAAGGAACCTTGGGGGAAGCACTTCCGCAGATGCCGAGGCCCAGAACAGGAGCCAGCCTAGCACCTGGCTCAGAACCTAGATTAATCTTGCAAAGTACTGTGGTATTTTTAAAAGGTTATTATTAATGTTATAGTCAACTATTTTTTCAAAATACTAACAAAACAAAATGGCTACCACATCTCATACCTTGCTTTAAAAATGCTATAAATTCCTTTACAGTTTGGTCCAAGTTAACTCCATGATACACTACAGGTTTGAAATTGCGATGTGCAAAGGAACGAATGAGGCGAACTGTGATGGTCACTTCTTCAGGAGCCATGTGAAGAAATTCCTGTGGCAAGAGACGTGAGAACAGTCTAAATGAAATCAACTCACGGTTATCTACAGCACCTAGCCTGCATTCCCACGGTCAGCCCCCCGCCCCCCACCGGCAACCACCCCACCTCCTCCCCACTGTACGGTTCTGGCAGTCCCAAGCAGAAGCCAGGTTCCAGGGCACCCAGGAGGGTCTCAAGGCTACGCACACCCATCCACTGTGACCCTGGACTGCTTTGTCATAGTCACAGACGTTCTGATTGTCAGAAAACTGACGGGTGCAGAAAATGAACAGAAGTAACATAGTGGGTGTGTGCACCTGCGCAGGGAGGAGGAGGACAAACACACACAGGTACACAGCACACACGTGGCTGCTTTGGGTTGTCTATGCCCATGGGCTCCTCCGTTGGCCCTGAGATAGAAGTACACTGACATTAGAGTCAACTATCAACAGGCGGCTTCTCAATCTCACAAATGCTGCCAGATTTCGGGGCTGATGTAATTACATGCCATGGTGTTACCCATCTTTCACATTACTTAAGCTGAGTATGTATGTTTCATTCTAAAACTAAGTACTAGTCTCGTGTGCCAGGTGTTAATGTTATTTCATTTAATTCTCTCATCAAACCAGGAAGCATTAAGCCCTCATTTTAAAGATGAGATTTACTCAGAGAGATTGCATCAATTGCGCAAAGTCATAAAGCTGGTAAATACCGGCACCAGGACGCAAGCATCAATTTAATTCCAAAGTCCAGGCTTTCTAAGATACTACTGGAAAATTATCCCAAATTATTTCCTCCAAATAAAAAAGTCTGAAAAATTACCAGATTTTTTTCTATGTTTAAAAAATATTTTTTACTTTGAATTGTTTTAAGCAAACAGTTAAAAAGAACCCACCGCACCACCCTGTTAAATCTTAACATTCTGGCCAGGCACAGTGGCTCACACCTGTAATCCTAGCACTTGGGGAGGCTGAAGCAGGAGGACTGCCTAACGTCGGGAGTTGGAGACCAGCCTGAGCAAAAGCAGGAGCCTGTCTCTACAAAAAATAGAAAAATTAGCTGGGTGTGGTGGTCCATGCCTATAATCCCAGCTACTTGGGAGACTGAGGCAGGAGAATCACCCAAGCCCGGAAGTGTGAGGTTGCAGTGAGCCATGATGACACCACTGCACTCTATCCTGGGCAACAGAGTGAGACCTGGTCTCAGAAAAAGAGAAAAAAAAATTAACATTCTGATGCATCTTCATCAATTCTTAGAAAGGAAACACAACTAAAGTCCCCATGTCACGTCCCCAATTCTATCAGCATTTCCTGCCCTAGGAAGGCAGAGCAGTGACTTGCACATCATCCCAATACGTGATTTTACACTCTTATTTCCTATCGTTTGAGCCTATAGAAAATAGATTATTGTGCAAAACAATAACAACACCATTATATGCCAACAGTGCTTACATGCCAGACACTATTCTAAGCACTTTACACGCATTATTTCATTGACTATCGCCTTGCCCCCAACCACCTTGAGAGGTTGTTATGATTATCCTATTTCACAGAAAAAGTGAAACACAAATAAGTGAAGTAAGGTGCCCACATGTACACAGTTACATAAATGGTATATTGTATGCAGCTTCAATAACTTTCTCAGTATCATTTTTCATTTATCTATATTGAAAGATGTAACTCTAACTCTTTCATACTCACTTTCCAAAGTAACAAAAACAACCCATTTGTTTTAAAGATGCAAGTAGGGTACAGTTCTGTATAGCCATAGCTACTTCATGCTACTTTCAACTCTGCATGTAGCTTTCAACCATAATATACCATAAGAGTAAGTACCTGGGGAGAATACCCACAATAATAATTAATGTAAGAAAAGATGTACAACCTCACTAGTAATCAGAGAAATTCAAAACAAAAATGAGATATATCACTCATAAAACTGAAAATTTTAAAAGTCTGACAATATCTAGTGTTGGCACGTGTGTAGAACAATGAGAACCTAATCAGTGAAGGTGGCTACCCAAAGGGGTACTACTTTTGGAGATAATTAGGCAATATTTAGTAAAACTGAACATACAAATACCTTTCAATCTAACAGTTTCATTCATAGGTAGATGCCCTAGGGAATCTCACACATATGTACAAGGAGAACTGTAAAAGAACATTAATAGCAACACAGTCTATTAACTGCACAAACTGGAAACAACTAACGGTCCATCCATAGGACAATGTAAATGATGGCTACTCATATGGCAAAGTATTACAAACAATAGAAGTGAATGGACTAGAATTACATACAGCAACACGGATGGATCTCAAAAATATTGTGTAAAAAAGGTTGCAAAAGAATCAGAGTATACAGTACTACCATTTATATAAAGTTTATAAACATAGTTTTCATTACGTTTAAAAGGAGACAATTATTTGTTATATCTGAGGTAGAAGAAGAATTATGCAATTGGGGATGGATACACTGGGGCTTCAATTATGTTAGTAACATTTTAATGTCTTAAGCAGATGTTAGGCACATAGGTGGTATATTAGTCTTTATGCCTCTTAGATATCTGAAATTTTCACAACATATACAAACAAGCCACATTAATTTGGCCCGGAAAGTCTCTCTGAATGTTAGATTGTATACAAGTAATTTACTCTAAGAGAATATACGGCACATTATATATAAAAAGCACCAGGTCCAATTGTTTTAGTGCATAAAAATAATTTATAATTATAATCAGCATACTGTTTATAACTAAATGAGTGGTTCGAAAGGACCTGAAAATAGATTTCCCCCTAAAATAAAGGATTCAACCTTACAATCTTGTTTAGTTGTTAATGAGCCTAACAAATCTTTTGATAATTCCAATATTAGTTACTATACTATTTCTTAGTAAATCTCGTTTACAATGCTCCCCAAAAAATCTATTCCTAGAATCTACGAAGTAACAGAAGTTCAGCAAAATTGACGGAATTAAAATGTAAAACATTAAGTACTTAATATAGAATAAACGGCTATTAAGAAAGAGGTATCATAAAAGCCTCTTGTATTTTAGAGCAGTGTTAACAGGTTGGCTAAAGCTATGACCACTTCTCCCTCCTCTCACTTACCCCCGCCAAAAAAAAACAATTAAAAAAACCCTCCAAAATACATCCACATTCATACACCTATACCCACACACACCAGGAAGCCCTGTAATGCAGCCCACAGCCCCAAACAGCTTAGAGCTGGACAGATTTAACTTAAATATCAACTCTGCCTCTTAGCTGCAACTGTCTCATATGTAAAGTAGGGAGAATTCCTTAACAAGTTGCTCTTTGAATCAAGAAATTAACATGTTACACAGTTAAGACAGTTTCTGGCACCTAGGGCATCTCAATAAATAGCAGCTACTTTTATCATTATTGCTCTACTTAGGCTAGAATAGGTTTGGGTATAAAACAGTTCAGATAAGCAGCAGGTAAAGATAAATTCCCAGGTGTGATGAAACCAAGGCTGGGCAGGCTGGCACCCGTATGCCTTATGAAACTTTTATAATTGTAGGTTTGGTTTTTTTCACTTAATAAAAAGCTGCTCAAATGCTGTACGTAAATAGCTGAAGTTTTCGATTTAAAACTCCAAATTTGTGTTCATATCTAATTTTAGTCAACAATGTATTGTCATCTTTCTCAGAAATGTGTTGTAATTTACACTCAGTAACTGAACGATAGCTAATACCAGAAGGACCATTATCTAATTTGCCTTAAGGATGGTGGGTCATATAGCTTGTTAGCTTAGGGAGGGTGATATATTTATGAGGCAGTTTAGGAAATAATATTACGGATTTAAAAATCTAACATTTTTTCCAAAAGATTTGACCCACTTAAAAAATAATAATAATAATAATCTGATCAAGTTTAAAAGGCATTCCTCAAATGAAGGGACCAAGAAACCAACAATAAAGTTAAGGGATAAATTAACAAAAAAAATTCAAGTACATAAAAGATTTAAATAATTGAAATGACAGACCATATGCTTAACTACAAAGGTTCAAAGTTGAAAAGTAATCAATTCTACCTAAATTGATCTATAGATTGAGTAAAATCCCAGCAAAACATAGAAGGACTGTTTGGGAAACCTGGCACAAACATTTCTAAAATCTGTCTGAAAGAATTTGTGAGCTTTGTCAGTGAAGTTACAAAAGAAGGAAAAAGAGACCACTGGCACTAATTATTAAAACATGTTATAAAGCAACAATAATACATGAATAAGTTCCTATGACTTTCATAATTTCATAAAATCCAATAACAAACATTTTCATGCAAAATCAAGCCACAGTAAAGTAAACTGTGATACTGGCTCAGGAACAGATCGACAAATCAGTGGAACATAACAGAAAACTCTGAAATAAGATTACAGAAAATTTAGTATAAGATAAAAGTGGCATTTTGTTTTTATTTTTTTTATTTTTTTTCCTCTTCCAGTCCTCTGTGAAAAAGTGGCATTTTAAATTAGTGGGGAAAAGATAGTTTATTTAGTAAATAGCATTGAGAAAACTGGTCAGTTGGGGAAAAGTATTGCTGGATTCTTACCTCCTTTTATAAAAATAACCTATCCACGGAACAAATATTTAAATTTAACTATAAAATCAGAGAGACAGCAGAAAAATAGGTACACATTTTTATAATTTTAAGCTAAGAAAGGCTCTAAGCCAATAGAAAAGAGCAACCATCAAGAAAAAGGTTAATAAATATAATAACATAAAAACGTCAAAGAAGACCAATATCCTAATAGAAATGTGGGTAAAGGTACTTAGCAGGTAACTGGCTAAATTTCTTTTAAAAGTCAATAATGTGAAAAGATCAACTTTACTTTTCACTAAAAACTGCAATAGAAATAGCAAGAGGTAGCAATTTTGCCATCAGATTGGCAAAAATAAAAAACTGGCCAGGCCGGTGTTGGCAAGGATACGGAGAAATAAACATTTGTATATGTAATTGGCAAGAACAAAAAATGATACAGTCTTTCTGGACGTGAGCGGGTAACCTGTAACGAAATTTTAAATATGTGTTTACCGAAATGGTGACAGTGGCTCTCTCTGAGTGGTAGAAATCCAAGAGACTGTTACTTGTTTTATATACTTGTTAATATTTCCTGATATTTTAGTAATGATCGTATGTTTTAAATTAAGCTATTTCTTGATATACTTCTATTTGCACTTTTCTGGTGTATGTATTATGCATCAACAAAAAGTTATTTTAAAAATTCAGGTATTTCCATTTATTCTTAAGAAAGAAGAGATGACTGAACAAAGCAAACAATAGAGAACTTACAGAATACTGGAAAGGACAGGGGGAGTTAGAAACTTAGTTATACTGATACTTACTGAGGGATACCAAATAAATCCGAACAGCAGTCAGACGCACCAGAAGCAGGTCACGTGCCCAGAAGAGTCTGAGCTTGTCCAAGATAGCACAAGCAGCCCTCCACACACAGCCCCTCCCTGACAGTGCATGTCACCACCACAGTCTGCCCTTCACATGTCCCTCCAGCCGCCATGACAGCAATGACAGCTCCCAGCTCCCATGCCTACTACGCTGCTGCCAAGCCTCTGCCACACCTTTCCGCCCCCGGCTTCTCTCCAAACCCACTCCACACCTCACCCTCTTTGCCTTCCCTTGCGAGCATCCTTCAAGACTCAGCCTAGCGACCATCTTCTGCAGGACACCTTTGGGGTCAGCTCCTTCTCTCCCCCGGGCTGAACTGCAGGCCCTTCTGCCTGCCACCACACCTGATCATTTCCTACTGACATCTGTTTAAGGGGCCTGGCCTGCAAGCTCCTTGAAGGAAGAACGCCGTATGGTTTATTTCTGCAGTGCCAGCAACTCGTGTAGCATGAGGCACCTCAGTGGCCCCACAAATGTTTGCAGAACTGATGAGCAGTGAAAGGGCTGAGGACAACCTGCATTCTCCCGCAGTTTCCTAAGGACACACTGACACAGCAATCCTGCACACTGACACACGGCCCAAGAAAATGTTTGAGACCTGGAAAAAAAACCTTATTACTTCAGAATATGGATTTAAAAAAAAAATTAAAATATTTAATATCTATAAAACATAAATTTCAACAGCAACTCAATTCTATTCATAATTACATATAAGTTAGATTTAATGTGGGATATAGGTATATTCTAATACGTTTTATGTGACCCAGGTGAGACTTAGAAAAGTAAGAGTGCCTAGGGCTTAGGAAGATCTTTAAACCTCTCTGCCTGTAATACCTGTTCTGGCTAGTAGCTTACCTGGTTTGGGACAATGAGGAAAAACCCATATGCAAAGCAAAACAAAACTCTTATGATCAAAGAAACAAATAAACAAAGCAAACACAAAATTCATGTAGGAACTGTCTTACATGGAGCTCCCAGTTCACGGGCCAGTAACCACCGCATCAGAGCAGCCCAGGACCCTGTCCTCCGAGACCGGAATTCCATGGTCCCTATACAGGGTTGCTTTTTTGGCCCAGGCTCCACCACCATGCGGAGGAAAGTATGCTTGGGAGTTCTGAGCCCCTACAGCTAGGATGGGCCTTCAACCTGCAGGCTCCGGCCTGTGATGGAAGCTCAGCAACCAGCGAAAGCCAGGAGGAGCTGCTGGCCAGGCTCCCCAACCTGCCCACCACTCTCCTCCACGAGCTGCCTCCTCCCTCCACAGCAGGGTCCCACTGAAGAGCTACAACCAGCAGCGGCAGGCTCTGAAGGTGAAAAACTAGGCACAGCACATACAAGGGGCAGGAGCTCAAAACAAACATGTAACTACAGACGATTCTGGCTATTTGTGGCAGTTACGGTTTATAAAGCTGGCTGCAAACACTGAATTAGCAAATCCTGAACCCTTGCTCCTAGGAGAAATACAGGGTCAGAATCCCGTGAGGCTCTTGTCACATTTTCATCAAACGATCAACACATCACCTTTTCTGTGCGTGTTTCTGTTTAAAGATGCCTTATTTAATATAAAATATATTATTGATTAACATTGAATTCACAGCCCGCAGCACTGTAACTCATGCCTGAACACAGCTTATCTAACACATATTTTCTCTGTAAGACACATACAAGCCTTCTTGTGCTTAGCAACTCTAGACGTGCTTCTTCACTGCACTTGGAGGCCATTTTAAATAGCAGAATCACCAACAAAAAACAAAAATGAGAAGTACAGGGCACTAAATAGACCACAAACTGGACACCTGTTCACAATATAAGGGCTGAAACAAGAAGGCAGAGCACCACCTTGTTTGACCTCAGCTGGGAGCGTGGGTCTTGGGTGACTCAAATTTTTCACTGCTCTGCACATGTCCAAGAATTATCAAGAAAGCACCTTGAGTATTGCTTTGGGGGTTACAAATAAATGTTAGTGAGTAGGTGAATTTGTGTATATAGAATCTGCAAATAATTAGGATTAACTGTATTACCAAAACAACAGTACATCTACCTTCCAGTATTTGAAGAAAGCATGCATTTTTTTTTTTTTTTTTTTTTTTTTGAGACAGAGTCTCACTCTCTCGCCTGGGGCGAGTGCCATGGCGTCAGCCTAGCTCACAGCAACCTCAAACTCCTGGGCTCAAGCAATCCTACTGTCTCAGCCTCCCGAGTCGCTGGGACTACAGGCATGCGCCAGCATGCCCGGCTAATTTTTTTTTATATATATGTTTTTAGCTGTCCAATTAATTTCTATTTTTGGTACAGACGGGGTCTCGCTCTTGCTCAAGCTGGTCTCAAACTCCTGAGCTCAGAACAATCCGCCCGCCTCGGCCTCCCAGAGTGCTAGGATTACAGGCGTGAGCCACCGCGCCCGGCAAGCATGCACTCTTGACCTTTTTACGAAAGAATGGAATCCAAAATGAACTCACTATTAGAAGCTTTCCGTGTAGGAAGAGCACTCTGGCACTAAGGTGGTTGACATAGAAAAGCTCTATAACCACGATGCACTGGCTGAACTTCCTTCATGCAACAGGCAGATTTCTGAGAAGTGATATATATGACTGGAATTTTAACAGACTCCTAGAGTGAATCGTTTCGAAAAACTGAAATATTTTATAAAGTTATATCTACTCCCTAAATTTAAGTATTGTAAAATCAAACTTGTTATATATCGTTTGCTTTAAAGCTTGTCTTACCCAAATGAAAAAGGTACAACTTTCAAAAAAAAAAAAAAAGGTTCTAACCACTGTTAAATTTAAATAAATTTGGCCTAAATCTGCTTCTGTACTTAGCAAACTGTAACCTAACTTAATATGTAAACAAACTGCAACCTAACTTGAGTTTATTCTTGTAACAGGTAACTGAATCTCAACCAATCATAGCAGCCAAAACTTCAGCCAAGCACAGGCTGCAAATACATATATCTCACCCCGAATGCTTAATTCCTCTAGATTTAGGAACCAGTATTACAAGGCAAAGAGTCCATCACCTTCCTTTGAAAACAAACAATTCAATAAAAAGAAGATGAAACACAGTTATTTGTTGTTTTACGAGAAAAAAGGAAACTGTCACAGATAACCAGGTATAAAAGTAGAAAAAGCAGAATTCTGCCAAGAAAATCACTGAATGTGCGCATGATTGTGAAACTGCACCTTAATGATTTTGGAGTAAATAATCCTTATGTACTACTAAATATCATTCAAATATGTCATTTTACAAAAAAAAAAAAAAAAATGTTGTTTAAGGCCAGGGGTAGAGGGTGGGGAGACCTACATTCTTTTTTTTACCCTTCCTAAAAATACTGAGCACCTAGCACACTGCTAGTAAGTGAATGATAAATGTTCACCTTTTATAGTTCATGAGTGAAAAAATATAGTTAATTCACATTTAAGACTATGACTAATTTAATCTATTCTGGTCTACTTCAAAAGCATAATTTTTAACTCTTGGAAGGAGAACAAAATTTCATTCTAAAAATAGACCTCAGTAACAATCATAAGCTGGTCATTATAAGAAAAAGGTATTAAGAATTTGCCTTAACACAGAGTACAACAGTTGTTTCCAGAGACTGGGGAGGGGAGGAGGAGGGGAGAGTGAAGAGGGTTAGTCAGTGGGTACAAAGTCACAATTAGGAATAAGCGGTGTTCTACTGCACAGCAGAGTAATGAGGGTTGGCAGTGTATTAAAAATTGCTAGAAGAGAGGCTTTTCAATATCCTCACCACAAAGCAGTGATAAACATATGACGTGATGGTCATGCTAAACACCCTGATTTGGTCACATATGTATCAAAACATCAAACTGTACCCCGATTTTATGTACGATTATGTATCAATTAAAAAATAATTTGCTTTAAATGTTTCAAACACAAAATTTTTAAAATATGAAACTAAGCATATGCTATAAACTAGGACCATGTGAGGATTAAATAAACTTTGAAAACTTCTTGACTTTTTGTTTAGCTACATAATACAAATTAAAGCATCATTATTCTAGGGAAAAAAATCAGTTAAATAATCTTTCACTAACATAAAACTTTTGAGGAAGATATTTTCAACATTAATTTATGAATGATTTTAAAATCTTCAACCTCAACCATTTTTTTTTTAAATGAAGGGGTGGGGGTTTGTGAGGGGGGTGCTCAGTTGCCTTGTTTGTTTTTGTTGAGGCAGAGTGTCACTCAATTGCCCTGGGTAGAGTGCAGTGATGTCATTGTAGCTCACTGCAAGCTCCAAATCCTGGGCTCTAAGCGATCCTTCTGCCTCAGCCTCCCAGGTAGCTGGGACTACAGGTTCGAGCCACAATGCCCAGCTGGGCTGGGTTTTATTGTTTTGTGTACTTTTTTTCTCTTTTTGTTTTTCTTTTTTATCTTTGGTAGAGATGGGGTCTCACTATTGCTCAGGCTGGTATCGAATCCCTGAGCTCCAGCTATCCTCCCGCCTCAGCCTCCCAGAGAGCTAGGATTACAGGCATGACCCACCACACCTGGCCAACCTCAATCATTTTTTAGATAGGTTAAAAAAAATAAAATTGTCCATCTCTAGGGGTTTAGGTAACACAGCAGATACAATATAAATATTAGCTACATTTGATAACTGTACACATGCTTCTCCATGCTGTACTTGCCTTACTGCATAATGACATTAGTAGCTGGCCTTTCCGGAGGAAGGGTCATAACTGACTCCAAATAAATAAATCCTTGATTGCTGTTCATATCTAGAATATACCACCTACTGAAAAATCAACATTTACGATTTCATGGACCTGTCATTAAGACCTTCAATTTGGGGCAAATACACAAAACTGTAACTTGTTTCCTCGCTCAAGGCATGTAAGACTCTCAGGAAACTAACCATTCTGGACAGGTAAGTTTTCCAAAGGGTTGAAGATTTAGCCATTTGGAAAGAATATTTCACACACTTTCTTTAACAAGGTATACTGAATATAAATTCTATTTTTCTTGATTCACAATCACCAGTGAGAATGTTAATCCTTGCACTGTGTGTTGAGGGACATCTCTCCATGGGTCTCACACTTCTGCATGTCTATAAGCAGAGGCACTGGCTGTTGCTCCATAAATTAATATTACTATATTAGAGACAGATACGATCTCAGGAGTTTTGCAGGGCTTTGCCCTGAAGGAATATGTGAACGTGTTAGTTTGCATATCAAAAGCTGCTCCACCTCAGGAGGGCATCTCAAAGGTCAGTAGCAGGTGTTTTCCAAGGTGACCCTGCAGACTCGAACCTGTGGTTCTCGCCTGCTTTGAAGGACAAAGCAAGGTCTGCATGGAATCATGGGATGAGAGCTGATCAAAGAATGTCTGCCTGAGTGACAGATACCTGCGGCTAAAAACAATTAGCCCAAGGGACAGTTCCTGCTTGACTTCTGATGACCTGCCTCTATTTGCAATAACTAGATAAAGAAATATGGAGCCACTATATCTCTGTTTAACCCTTCTGTTAAGTGATAGCTTTATCTTAGAGCTTAAAAGTTTGTCCTTGAAAGATTTTGTAACCAGAGTTAATTAAGGGATCTATAGAAGCCTTTTGAAAGACTTTTAACCTAGAACAAACTACCTGTTATTATGCAAATCTCTTACCCCTGGCAACCGATCTCTTTACCTATAAATACCCATGTGAAACTTTATTTGGGTCCTTACAACTGACAGGGATATCATGAGGACCCCCGAGTACTCCCACTTTGCCTTTTATCTTTATAAATCTATAAAACTATACTTTCATCTCTGTGTATTCTTTTATTTCTATTATTTTCCATTTTCTATTATTTTCTTATCCTTTGCAACGACCCTCACCTAAGGGACCCGATTGTTTGCTGGGAGCATAGCTAACTCCCCACAACTGGCTGCTTTTCTTCTGAACTATCTTTTCAAGAATGTGTATAGACTGAACAGTCTAGAAAGACAGACAGTATCTCCCACCAGACTGTCCACTAAATAATAGCTCCCTTCAGGGTAAGGGTGGGCAAGTTCTGCTTGTAGCCCCTTATAAAGAATTTTAATTACCTACACTTGGGGTTCCACAGCCACCAACACAATCCCACTGAGTATGCGACAGCCACCTGAGCCACTCTGACTGCCCCTGTGGGACTCACAGGGTGGGAGGAATGGGCACAAACAGGAAGCTGCCATTGGCTGGGGTATAACACAGTCCTTTGTCTCTGACCCAGGAGTCATGTGTCTTCTGCCAGGATCAAGATTTGGATTACCCAAGCTCAGGGTTCTATGACTATGACACAAACCCACCGCATGTGCAGCAGCCATCGAGGCCACTCCACATTGTTCCTATGGGACTTACAGAGCAAGAGAAACTGACACAAACATGAAGTTTGTTGACACAAATAAGAAGGAGGCCATTAGCCTGAGGTTGTCTCTGTAGCCAGAGGTCTTATGTAAGCAAACCTGAATATAACTTGGAAACATTTCTTGTAATTGACTCAAAAAAAAAAAAAAAAAAACAGTGCCTCACAAATCACAAACAGCCAACCCTGCCAATTGGTTATACAACTAGGACCTCCATCAGACGATATGCAAAAAACCAAATGCCTCCTCACCCCACACCCAAATAAGGCAAATACCTACCTGTAGCCAATCAGGTCATTCTCCACTTTGCTTCTGTGTTTGGCAGTGTGGCTTGCTGCTCACACTGCTAGGGTAGAGCTCTCTAAACATCCTCTGTTTCTGAGTGCTACCCAACTCATGCATCATTATTTGTTTAAATAAACACTGTTAAATTTAATTTATCTACAGTTTTTCTTTTAACCAGCTGATGCTGTTGGCTGTGCTGTGAGCGATATGGTCTTTGTCTCTGACCCAGAAGTCTCGTGTCTCCTGCCAGCATCCAGTAAACTGCCAGGCACATTTGTCAGCTTGCAAGTAGGATAAAATCTCATACCCATCACAGTTCTCAACAGTTGTTGGTGACAAGGATGAGATGCTGGCAGAGACATAGCTTTCTGAAACAGAAAAGACAAGGGTCTGTGGGCTTAGGAGATATGAGAAGATTCCCTGGGATCCAGTAGCAAATGTTCTTGTCCAAGTGGTGGGTGTGGGGCAGTAACGTTACTGTCTAGAAGGTGAGCAGCAAAAGGTAGGACTGAAACGAGCTGCCCAGTGGTGCTGTGGTTGTTGCCCACTCTCCTCTGGGTGCCAGGAGGGAGGGATGTTATCATGACATTGAGGCAGCAGGCACCATGGCACCAGATGAGAGGCAATGTGGCTGTAGCTGTTGAATACAGGAGTCCCCAGAGCTAAAACAGATGATGCCAGCAATGAGATTACATAGATCTTTAGGTGACTGAAAAGTTCATTAGGTTGAGCTGTAAGTAACCTCCAGGCCGCTTGGAATTGGAAGTAAATGTGCCTTGCTTACTGGCACAGAGCCAATCTCCCCCAATGCTCCCGATCCCTCCCCTTGTCCTCTACCCTGACATCTGCTTTAAAGAGAAAGATGACAGGAGTGATCCAGGGTATCCCTGTCCCTAAGAGGAATTGAAAACCTATGCACCCATCCAAGTTGGAGAACTTCAGAAAGGGGACTCAAACTTTTATGACTCTGAATACAGGCACCCAAGTCATCATCCTACCTGGCCCTGGGGCAGGGGGTACTCAGATTCAATTAAAGAGGTTTGGACAGGATTCACAGTGGATGGGGTCCTTTGTGCCAATTCAATGTACTGCTGTTTCTATATCTGAATGTACGGTAGAAAGTGATGTGTCATAGATACTTCTACTTCCCTGTCCATAAAGCCAGAGGGGATTCTCCCAATCGGGAAGAGCTGCAGGTGGAGAAATGTTAGTAGGACAATCTCCCCACCATTTGTCACCAGTGGGTGCTCAGGATATAAAGCAACTGCCCCTACCCTCTGACATCTCAAGTTTTCATTACATAAAATGATATCCTGTTCCTTGGCAAGTCAGAAGCCTCAGTCTCAATGGTCCTCACCAGGCTGTGATCACACCTCTGCCAGCAGAATTCAGGGAGGTCTGCTCACCAAGTTAAGTTTCTTGGGACTATGTGGGTGGATCCACAATGCTTAATCCCTTTGGCCATCAAGGAAAAATGGCTCTTCAGCCTCCCACCACCAAAAAGGAAGCCTAGCACCTTGTTGCACTCTTTGGGTATTGAAAACAGTGTGTGCCTAGATGGCTTGGGGATGTATCAGTGTGGCCAAGCTGAACTAAAGCCCTCACAATGCGCTTTCTAGTACGTTTCTGATTCAGGTGGGCCACAGGAACGTTTGCTCCGGAGAGTTAGAGGCCAGATAGGGCAGTGGCTGTTTTGCACCACACACACACACCTTCCCCCAATTGTTCAATCACATCAAAGTGCTGCTGGGTAGGGATTTTGCAGGTGTAAGTCTCAAGTCTGTTAAGTTAATCAGAAGGGAGATTATCCTGGGTGGGGCTGACTCAATCAGTTAGAAGCCCCTTAGGAGGACATAAGCTTTCCCTGAGCCCAGAGACAACCAAACAGCACCTGGGTCTGCAACTGCTCTCCCTCTCCCTGGGTCCTCCCTCCTGACCACTATCTGGGACAACAAGCTCCAGCTCTTGCCTGCGGGGTCCAGCCCGCTCTTCAATGGCTGCCAGCCTGACTTCAGACTTGCTTAGCAAGACCCACAAATGAGTAAGCCAATTCCTTGTGTGCTCTCTGTGTGTCTTGTTTTTTTTCCCCTACTGGTTTTGCTTCTCCAGTTGAACCCTCACTGAGACAGTCCACACTTAGACATTCTACTGGGTTCTGTCTATTGGCTAACACACAAACCAGCATCCTGAATGGTGCCTAACCAGTAAGCTGCATGGCAAGCTGTGCAGCAAGCTATGACACATTCTCTACCTTTGAGGCACCAGTTTCTGTGGCTGATGGTTTTGCCAACTGAAGCCTCTTGCAAAAGGAGGCAGACTGCACCTGGAAGTGCCCTTTAAGGTTTCTGACCCCCAACACAGCCACCAGGCACACCCCTTTTGACAAGCAGCCATTAGCTTGCTATCAAGCTCTTGTCAAAGCTGAACATGTGAATGATGGAGTCTTGTGACTCTTCAGTCAACTCCAACACAACGACTACTTAGGTGGGAAGGGCCAAACAAGTTCACTTGTCAAATAGAAGTGGTAGATTCCAGAACACGGCTGGCCAGGCCCCAGCAGTCTATGGGCTTAAAGTGGAGAAGTGGTAGTTTTCCCTCTGGGGAAAACTTTACTCCCCACTCCACTACCTGAAGCACAGCTGCTGCCTCATTAGACCCTCGATTCACCGAGGTCCCCCTAAATGCCTGGGCCTCATTCATGGGCCGTCTGGCTAAACTGGAACCCAGTGGTACCCACTGGGCTGCTGTGACTGTTCAGGTCAGCTCCAGATACAAAGAAGCGAAAGTGCACATGGCCACCTGCTCAGTGGGCAGAACTCAAGGCCATCCCCATAGCTCTGGTTGATATCCCCCTGGGTGAATCTTGTTACATATTTACTGACTCCTGGGCTATTGCCAAAGCCTAGCTACTTTGGTCTGCCCCTTACACAACTACAGATTAGCAGATTATAGACGCCTGTGTTTAGGGCTGCGGATTGAACCACGTGGGTGACTCACCCAGATGCCTGCACAAAGGGCTGTTCCATGATGCAATGACTGGAGTCATGCTGTTGGTTGAGCCTACACTGCCCAGACTGCAACAACTGCTGCCTGAATCCATCACCGTCCTGCAATACTAATATGTCCACCACCCTCCATGGGCAAAGTAAAGGACTGTGCTTCTGACGCAGAGGCTATCACTGCATGCCAGACTCATGACTCCTACCGGAAGCTGACCCGTTCCTCTTGCAGTGAGGGAGGCCACATGACAAGGACTGTTGCCTCTCCCCACTCCTGGAAGATTGACTACAGTCGACCTTTGACCTCCTTTCAGGATTCCACACCCCATTCACATTTTTCCAGGTTATGGTGTTGATATTCTAGTCCAATTGCAGACTCCCGCCACACCACTGTGACCCTTGAAATGAATCTGTGCTGTGTCTGGTTTCCTGACTATTCACAGTCTGACAGTGACACACCTTTTACACAAACACTACTGAACAATGGGTTAAAAGTCAAGGTATTCAGTAGGTCTTCCATGCCTCCCTACCATCCACAGGCATCTGGTATTGCTGAGCACTGGAAGAGCCTCTGAAAAAATGGACTCAAAGATTTCTCCACCTCCTTCATCTCCTAGTCCACACAACACAGTAAGGCAGTTTGCTCACTGATTGTGGCTGTCCCTGGAAAAGGATCATCCTCTCTCAGCAGTTTCCTGAGTAATGATCAGGACAGAAGGGATGGGGGTGCCTATACAGACCAAACTGAAATTCTGGGATCCCACCCTAACCATTCCTGGGCATACTGCTTCTTTCTTTCCCCTACAGAACCCCAGGCCAGCCTAGGCGGCGCACCCATGTGGCAGCCGGCTGAAAGAGGGCTTAGGGGATTTGAACTCAAGTCTAGGCAAGCCGCCTGGAGTCTCTTGTGAGATTCACATGGTCCTAGGTCACAAGGGTAATGACTGTGTGCCTGGGTACACTGTGGCCCAAAGTGGGAGGCATAATGGCTCTCCGTAAGTTTTATAAAATCCCCTTCAGGGAATAGGAGTTAATTAGGAAGAAAAAAAAAAAAGGTGAAGTTATATTTACTTGCTACTGGAGTGGGACACACAGATTTGTAAAGGTGGAGGGAGAGAAGAGACCTCAGCATCTGGGGAGGAAACAGGTTATACTCCGGGGGTAGGGGTGCAGAGGAGCATTTGTTAAAGCTCCTTTATCTTCCAGAACTGCCCTGGAGCTGCCCTCAGGAAGCAAAACACCCTGGAGAGGCTCTCCAAACTGTTGTGAGCACCTTAAATTCTTTCAGCTTTATTAGATATAATTAACAAAAATTACATATACCCAAGGTATCCAATGTGATGTATGTATACATTGCGAGTGTATTAACACATTCCATATCCATCACCTCACACACTTACCTTTTGCTTGTGTGGTGAGAATGCTTAAGCTCTACTCTTAGCAAATTTCAGGTATATAATACATTACTAACCATAGTCACCACGCAGTATGTTAGGTCTGCAAAACTTACTCATCTTATAACTTCCAAGTTTGTACCCTTTGACCAACATCTCCTCATTTCCCCCTCCCCCTAACATCTGATGACCACCCTTGTACTATTATCTGCCTATATGAGTTAGACTATGTTAGATTCCACATGTAAGTGAGATCACACAGTATTTGTCTTTCTGAGCCTTATTTTACTTATCATAATGTCCTCCAGGTTCACCCATGTTGTTGCAAATAGCAGGATTTCCTTCTTTTTTCAAGGCTGAAAAAGATTCCATTGTAACGGGCACCTTAAATTTATGACAACTGATGCCTGAATCTGCCAACCCCTAACAAACAGCTCAAAACACAAATACCATTTGGTCACCATTACCAATAAATCTATCAGAAGCAGAAGTCTATCAGCGACATTTATCCCAGCTCCTGCACCCCCCACACCGCCATCCCTCAGTCATTCAGTGGGGCAGACAAATGTCACTCAGCTAGCAGCAAACAAAACAAGACAGAAGGGACTAACTGCCCTCAGGCGGTCCCTCCAAACACAAGGGCTAAATGAAAGGATGTGGGCTCAAGTGAAAACTCAGGCCTACCAGCTGGCCAAAAGCCCTGACTACCTGTGTCCTCCAAATGACACAGGGCCCAGCTGTAAACCATGAGGAACACTTCCTTTCCAGAGTACCATGTGCACCCCAAGGCCTGTTTTTTGTGGAAATCAGTATTAACTTGGCCTCCGCCTGAAAACACTGTTATTCACGTCTTAGTAGTGGTCATAAGAGACCTGTAGGTGTTTCAGAAAACATCACCAGCAAGCTCTCAGCTGACCATGACAATCTCTCCAGAGACTGCTCTTGGTTACTCGGGGAAGCTTCCTGTAGGGTTAACTGACTCATTATTTTATGTGCATCCTATGGGCAACTTCCCTACAATGACAGTCATCCAATGAAAAAGGTGGTATGAAATCTGTCCGCAGCTTTCGTGAAAGTGGTCAGTAACACCACTTTGCCCTGCAGGGCATTCAGGTCAGCAGCCAACTCCCTGGCTAGGGTTGTTATGGACGACAGAATTGCCCCAGACTTGCTCCTTGAGAGCCCAGGTGGAATCTGCACAATCGCTAATACATGCTGCCACACCTGGATCGATGCCTCGAACCAAGTGCGAAAGTCAGTAGAGAAACAAGGAGAAAGCCAACTGGTTTTTAAGACATGCCCTGATGGTTTCTGGAATTTGTGCGGCAGGCTGAGAACCCTGGGGCATGGTTGAGGTCAGCACCGCAGGTTGGCCTCATCCTGCTGTTGGAGTCCTGTTCATAGCAGCCCTAATTAAACGCCGCACCAGGCCCTGGTCATCAGATTACCCAGAGCGGCTGACAGAGCAGCATACTCAAGGGGAAATTACCAGGATACGGCGTAGAAAGGAGGAGTGGCTCTCACTGGGAGACAATTATCCATGAGTCTCTTGCGTTTCATCTGGACTGGACTTTTGCCAGGATATTTGTACAGCCAACAGCCCTGGAAGACAGTGAGTGTCTCCTCCCACAGCAGAGCGTAGGCGTGTTTACTGTCCAGAGTAGTACAGATGGCGGTCTGCACACTGATCCAATTCCTCCCCTCCCACTCTCTCTTTAATCCATTCTAAGCTAGACTTTGCGCCCACTCCTCAGTTCAAACAGCACTTAGTCAAATGCAATGGACACGGCTCCGTCCTTATCTTCGCGTCATTTTGCTGCCAGTGTAAGATGACCTCACTCAACTCCTCAGCACTGGACACGGCTGAATAAGCTGCTCACTCTCCTCTGCCTCTAGCACACCACGTGCCCCAGCTGCTCTGACTGCGCTGCTCCTCTGCTAGATCTCTTCCAGGCTCCTCCCTGAGACCGCCTCATGTTAGTGCTCCTCCACACTCAGGACTCACCCATCCTCTCCTCCCCCTGCACTGCCCCTGGACAACCTCTCCCTTCCCTCCCATCCATGGCTCCCACTGTCATCTGGGCTGGCCACTCCCTAAAGTACATTTCCAGCCCCAAGTTCAAAGCTTATACAATAAATTGGCTACTTACCTTCTCTATTCAGATATCACCAGGCATCTAACATTTAACATATCCTAAGCAAGCCATCGGCAAAGGATTCTTCCTTTCCCCTTACTCCCTTAGCTAATCCATCAGCAAATTTTATCAACTCCATCCCCAAAATGTACCTTGCATTTCTCCATTTCTCCCCATCTCCATTACTGCCACCCTAGTCCAAGTCACCACCTTCTCCTTCTTGGAACAACGGAAAGCCTCCCAGCTGGTCTTCCCACGACCAGTCTGGCCCCTTCAATCCATACTTCGCACAGCAGCAGGAGTGATCATCTAAAAATATACACTCGAGTATAGCTCGCCCCTGCTTAAAATTCTTGAAAGGCTCCCCACAGCCTTGAAAGTAAAGTGTGAATTCCCCATCTGGCCAACAAGCCCCTGCGTGATTTAGCCCCAGACAAGCCCTCCCCCAGGTCACCACCCGACGGTCACACTGGCTCTCATTCAGTTCCCCAAATACATTACACTATTTCCTACTTTTGCACAGGTTGTCTCCTTGATTGAAACATTTTTGCTTTTTCCAAAACAGGATCCTTGTTATCTTTCTGTTCTCAGCTTAAATGTCACCTCCTCAGAAGGACCCTTCCTGACCACCTCAGCCCTGTTGGTCACCCCTTTGCTCTCTGTTCTCCACCACCATGAGAATGGAACACAGGAGGGAAAGGACCATGTGTTTAATACTAATTTGCCTACTTTTGATTTTTAAATGAATGTTGTATGGGTTGAATTGTGTCCCCCAAAAAAGTGATATTAAAGAGCTAACCCCCACTATCTCAGAATGTGATCTTACAGGGTCATTGCAGATGTAATCAGTTAAGTTAGGGTATGCTACGGTTTCAATGTTTATGTTCCCCCAAAACTGATATGTTGAAACTTAATCCCCAATGTGATGGTATTGGGAGGTGACTAGGTCATGAGGGTGGAGCCCTCATGAAGGCGTTAGTGCCCTTATAAAAGAGGACTTAGAGAGCTCGGTCTCCCCTCCCACCATGCAAAGACCCTGCATGAAAGTACCACCTATGAACTGAAAAGTGGGTCCTCACCAGACACCAAATCTGCCAGAACCTTGATCTTGGACTTCACAGTCTCCAGAACCATGAGCAATAAATTTCTCTTGTTTATAAGCTACCCAGTCTGTGGCAGTTTGTCATAGTAGCCTGAACAGACTAAGACAAGGTGGGATCCTAATCCAACCATGGGGGGAATGCCATGTGAAAACGGAAGATTGAAGTGCTGCATCTACAAGCCAAGGAGCACCTGGGGCCACCTTAGGCCAGGAGAGGCATGGAGCAGATTCCCTCTCAGAGTCCTCACGAGGAACCAACATGGCCCACACCTTGAGATTGGACTTCCAGCCTCCAGAATTATGGGACGGTAAATTTCTGTTGTTTAAAGACATCCTATTGGTGGTACTTTGTTACGGCAGCCCTAGGAAACTAACACGAATTAAAAAGACACAAGTGAAAGGAGTTCTTGAGGTAAAGGTGAAGGAGGAGAGGGGCATGAATGGCAGTTTTAACATTATGTTCCTTTGTTTAAACTAAAACTTTCATTTTTGAAAGTAAAATTATTAAGATATGGACTGCAATTACAATGAAGCCAGGCAAATATACACAAACATATGGATCATGCAAATGTTTCTTATTACACCAGTTCCACATTAAAATACCACAAAGACTGACAAATTATAATGGAGTCAATGAGAAAAGGCCACAGACTTGGTGTAAAAAACCCAAGCTTTATAGTGGCACACTCCTCAGTCTCAAATCTATGACCTTATTATAAGAACTGGGGTAAGTTATTCTACCTCTGAGTTTCCTTCAAGGTTTCTGCTCTAATACACCACATTAATCATGGTGATGATAGTTACCCAGTGTGTATCAAACACTGTGCTAAATGCTTCAGATACATCATCTCTAATCCCCACTTAACAATCCAGCAAAGTAGGTATGATTATACCCATTTTACAGATGAGGAAATGAAGGATGTGTTAGTTACCAGGCGAAACAGCTCTGCAGTAGCCAAAAGAGCACCAATGCTCTCCTGAAGAGAATGGGAGAACAGTGAGTCCTTATTCAACTTTAATATCCACAACTTAAGTCACAAATTTAGGAGTGTACTTTACAGAAATAACAATAATGGCAATAAATTTTAAATGGCATAACGTATAAATACTTACATACTTCCACTACCAGGAAGATGGAGTACATGCACTTTTCTCTATGATTTCCATTAAGTACAACTAAAATCCCTGGACATTATATATAAAACAAACATAAGACAACCCTGAAAAGTGGAGAGAAGCAGCCAGACAGGGTAGGGACCTCTAGATGCGAGGCATGACATGGTGGTGAATCCTGGGATTTTTATGCGTTTCAGACCTGGAGCTGAAGAATCAGCAACCTGGAACCACCAACAGGTGCAGGGGAAAAAAGCCTCAACAAAAGCCTGCTCTCTCCAGCCAAAGGACCAGAACAGGCAGAACTAGCAAGACAGAAAACTTTTAGACAACAGCCATTCTACTCCAGCCAGAAATCACAGAAGAAATTGCAGTCCTGTCCCCACCATGCCCACAAAGGCCAAGTGGGGAGCTTAGACTTCCACTCTCACCAGACTTTAATGAGGTATCCAATGCCCCTGCCAGGACTGTGTGAGAGACGGCCAAGCAGGGAGCTGGGCCAGAACGAGCCTGACTCTCACCCACCCCGGGTCACAGGAGCCCACCTGGGAGCATGGACTTCTACCCCCACCAACAGGCCTCTCCCCTCCACAATGGGGTGGTGTCAGAGGAGGCCTAGGGGAGAGTCAGAACTTTCACCACCACCCATCATAACAAGGCCACCTCCCGCCCCCACCCAGTGTCCCTGGAAGACACATGGAGAGCAGTAACAAGGCACTCCTACCCCTTCCAAGCAGAGAGACAGCCATGGAGGCCTGGTGAGAGCCAGAACCCCTACCCCCAGTGTCAATAAGGGCCGAGTGAGGAACCTGGACTTCTATCCCCACCTGGCAGTAACAAGTTAGTGGTCCCCCTTCCTCTACCAGAGTGCTGTCAAAGAAAGTCACTAAAACAGGAGATTTAAATATGATCCAGAGTCTGAGAACATAATACCAAAAATGTCCAGACTTCAACCAAAAAATCACTCCACACACCAAGACCCAGGAAGATCTTAACATGAACAAAAAGACAATCAACTGATACCAACACCAAGATGACAGAGATGTTAGAAGAATGTGACGAAAGTTTCAAAGCAGACATCATAAAAAGGCTTCAATGAACAATTACAAGTATGCTTGAAACAAATGAAAAACTAAAAGGTCTCATCAAAGAAATGGAAGATATAAAGAACCAAATGGAATTTCAGAACTGAGAAATACAATCACCAAAATAAAAGAACTCAGTGGAGGGGCTCAACAGCAGCATAGAGGGAACAGAGGAGGGAAGGGGTGAACTGGAAGATAAAACAATAGAAATTACCCAGTCTGGACAACAAAGAAAAAAAGACTTTAAAACAATAAATACAGAGCCTCAAGATCTGTGAGACTGTAACATTTCTGTCATCAGAGTTCCAAAAAGATGAGGGGTACAAGGGTGGAGCTAAAAAAGTAATGTCTGAAAACCTCCCAAATTTGATAAAAGATATAAACCTACAGACTCAAGAAGTGAACCCCAAACCAGACAAAATCAAAGAAATCCTACCAGAAACCTATCATAAACTTTTCAATACTAAGGATAAAGAAAAAAGTCTCAAAAGCACTCGAAGAGAGAAAAAAAAAACATCACTTGTAGGAGAAAAACAATTCAAATGACAGTGGGTGTCCTGTCACAAATCATGGAGGCGAAAAGGAAGTGGCACACCACTTGTCGAGTGCTGAACGAAAAGAATCATCAACTCAAAACCCTATGCCCAGTGAAAATATTTTTCGGAAATGAAGGGGAAATCAAGACATTCTCAGATGAAGGAAAACTAAGAGAATTTGTCACCAGCACACCTCCTCTAAAAGAAGGGAGGCAGGAAGTCAAACAGAAAGAAGGCAGTAAGAGAAGGTACCTTGGACGGACAGGAAGGAGGAACGAAACTATGGGTAAGGCCAGGGCGCGGTGGCTCACGCCTGTAATCCTAGCACTCTGGGAGGCCGAGGCCGGTGGATCACTTGAGGTCAGGAGTTCGAGACCAGCCTGAGCAAGAGCGAGACCCCGTCTCTACTAAAAAATAGAAAGAAATGATCTGGACAACTAAAAAAATATATATAGAAAAAAATTAGACGGGCATGGTGGCACATGCCTGTAGTCCCAGCTACTTGGGAGGCTGAGGCAGTAGGATCGCTTGAGCCCAGGAGTTTGAGGTTGCTGTGAGCTAGGCTGACAACATGGCACTCTAGCCCGGGCAACAGAGTGAGACTGTGTCTCAAAAAAAAAAAAAAAACCTATGGGTAAATACAACATCTCCTCTTGAGTTTTCTAAATTATAACAAAAATTATATGAATATATAGAAAGATAAAAATTATAACACTGATGTGATTCTAAATGTATGTAGAGGATATATTCATAGCAATTACAAACGGGAGGGAAGGGAGGTAAAGGGAGATAAGGTTTCTACACTGCACTCAAACTGATAAAACAATGACTAACAAACTGTGATTGATAGATATCTATAAGGTAATTAGCCATTAGGGAAATGCACATTAAAACCATAATGAGATGTCAGTAGAATGGCTAAAATAAAAAATAGTGATAACATCAAGTGCTTGCAAGGGTGTGGAGGAGAAAGTGAATCTCTCATTCATTGCTGGTGGGAATGTAAAATGGTGCAGCCACACTGGAAAGAGTACGGCAGTTTCTTGCAAAACTAAACATGGAATTACCATATGGCCCAGAATTGTACTCCTGGACATTTCTTTCAGAAAATTGAAAAGTGTCACACAAAAAACCTGTACACAAGTGATTAGCAGCAGCTTTATTTATAATAGTCAAACAGTGGAAACAATCTGGATGTCCTTCAACGGTGAGTGGTTAAACAAACTTGCTCATCCCTATGAGGGAACACTACTCAGCAACAAAAGAACCAAACCTCACCGGTATACTCAACAACCCAGATGAATCACCAAAATTTTACTGAGTGGAAAAAAAAAAAATCCCCAAAGGCTGTATACTGCATGATTTCATTTATGTAACATTCTTGAAATGATGAAGTTACAGAAATAGAGAAGAAATACCTGCTTGCCAGGTGCCAAGGAGGAGGGAGAGGTAGTCCTCGGGGGAGCAGTGGCATAGCCACAACAGACAATTAAGAGAGATCTTTAAGGACAGAAATGTTCTGTTATCTTACTTAAGTGTATCAGTGTCAATGTACTGACCGTGTTACATACTATATACAGTTCTGCAAGATGTTAACATTGGGAAAAACTGGGTAACGAGTACAAGGGATCTATTTGTATTGCAGGCGGCCTTCTGTATCTGCAGGTTCCAATCTGCAGAGTCAACCAAAATTGGATCAAAAATATTTTTAAAAAAAAATCAAATCTAAAAAACACAAATGTTAAAAATATAGTACAACTATTTACATAGCATTTACACTGTAATTGTATTAGGTATTTATAAGCAATCTAGAGATGATTTAAAGTATATAGAAGGATACACATAGGTTATATGCAAATACTAATTACTATGCCATTTTATATAAGGGACCTGAGCATCCATGGATTTTGATATCTGTAAGAGATCTTAGAACCAATCCCCACATATGCCAAGAGATGATAGTACAGGAAAAAAATAGTATACATAGCATTCAGTGCTATCCACAGTTTCAGGTGTCCACTGGGTGTCCTGGAGTCCTCTCAAGGATAAGCAGGGACTACCGTATTTCTTACAGTTGCATATGAAGCTACAATTACCTCAAAATAAAAATTAGGGAGTTTTCAAACAGCAATATCTCAAAATAAAAATAAAGTTTTCAAAAATGGCATTGCCCTCCAAAGGAATTATCAGCCAAAGCATCTGTCACGAAATTTTAATATTTCGAATTTTCTTGTTGACAGGCAATAGAAGAGCTTACTAAGAAAATCCATCTCTAACAACCTAATTTCAAAGCATTTACCAAGTGCCTGTCATGTGTAACCAGGAGCTAGGGAAACAGGCAAAGATGCAGAAGACAATGTAGACTGAGAAAAGAGAATATATATTAATACTTCTAATGAAGCAACAAGAACTACAGTATTGAACTCAAGATACTTGCATTATTCCGGCCCATAATCATAAATGCTTCTAAACAGAGTATAAGCAGCACCTGACCAATGTATGACCAACCTATGGACAAGCAATTCTAAATGAAGTCTTTTTCCCTTCCTTACTCCCAAACAGCCTAGGACACATCCCTACGAGAATCTCCCACTCCCAAGCCGTCTGTGTGTTTCACCTTGGCCTTAACCACTCCATCCCATGTTAGCTAGATAGAAACAGGAGGACAAAGAGAGGAAAAAATGGTACACATGTGAATGCCACACACACATATTCACTCTTCTCTCATGCCCACCTTGCCGCAATTCCTCTGAATGTAAACACCCAAAGAAGAGGGTGAGTATGGCAAAGAAGGGCTTGCTAAGACCTCCAGCTGCCGTGATTCGGAAAGCCACAGTGCATTCTTATCCTTCCTCAGCTCTCAACTCCCTCAGCCTTCACAAACCCCACTGACTCCACCCATCTCTCCCCACTCCCATCTCAGAAGTATTTCCCAAGCTCCTTCCTTTTTTTTTCCCCTCACTCGCTCACCCACTCACTCACTTACCCACCCACTCTCTCTCACTCCTTCCCTTTAAAACTAGTCTCCTCCCAGTTTTGCTGGAGCCTTGCCATGGGAGTCACATTCCAGGGAACTGGAAAGCAAATACCAGATGAATGTGATTCATCATTTGTGAAGGCTTTCCCTTGCCTTCTAGTAAAGCTCTCCTGCAACCGTAGTTCATTTGTAAATGATTAGGTTACTTTTAGAAATTAGAGGTTTAATTTATACCAAGAAACCTATACTAAACTACTGGGCAAGAACTGTTTCCTTCTGTTAATACACTTTCCCTGTCCAGCTTTAAGCTGAGATCCAGCAAGTGAAGCCTGTGGACAGTCAAAAGTGGTACCTGCGGATGTAAGGGCAAGCTGCAATAGCAACAATGGCCTTTCTGTTGACTGGCAAGGGTAGGTTTAGCTGACAAGTTGGCTGGTCAGGCATCCCATCTTCCCTTAACACTGTAGGTGCTCTGCTTCCAAAACTCGGTACAAAGAGATTATTACATGGTCCTTGTACCAGAGTTCATCTATTTTACTCAAGCCCATAGTTTCATATTCAGTTCTAACAAATCCAGTTGATTTCTAATCTCATGGCTAATCAGAAGGCACAAATCTTCACAGACAGAAAAGAACTTTATTCATATTCAACAACCTTTTGTTGAATGCCTAAGAAGTGCCAGGCACTTGGAGATAAAGAAGTGACCAATATACACTGACTGCTGTCCTGAGGGGGCTCAGACAGAAGAGTAAATTAAAACAAAATAACTGTAAATAAAATAATTATAGCATATGACAGTTGCTAAGAAGGACATACACAGAGCTGAGATCTTGCACTTCCTCAGGATTATGAAGAACTATCCTTTCCAGTACTGTAGAAATATAGAGTTAAAAAAAAATTTATTGACCCTAAATATACTCTAAAATTTGTTTTTCAAATGAAATCCCAGATCCCAGCACACTACCATTTCTTTATGTTAAAAACTGAATGCTATCCCAACTCCCTAGAGTAGAAGAGTTAAGTGGAGGGCTTTTAGATAGCATTTCTATAGAGGGAGGTACCAAAACAGTCACTGAGAAGTGAGGGAAGGAAGCAGAAAGTGTGCCAAAAAACATGCCTTCAGGTATTTTGAAATATCGCCTAGGGCAGGCCTTGTAACAAGAAAAACCCTCTTCTTTCTCCTCCTTGTCAAGATTACTTAGCACGCTACTCCCCGGGATCCACTATCCTTCCTAGTTACATACTGCGGTTGTATTAAGCAACTTTTATAGACTCACCTGGGCACAAAACCACTATGTGGAAAACATTTTTTTAGGAAAATGGAGTGTATTCCAAACAAGTAACCAATAAATCAACTCTACCTAAACTGCAGACTGGCAAAATGTCAAACACTAGCCTTGATTCCTACAATGTTTAGCTCTAGTCAAAAAAAACCCTCAATCACACCAACTGATCTTTGAGAAGTGATAATTACATTATTAGAGATGCCTAATCTTCTTAAATCTGCCCTAGTAAACACAACACCCTAATGTTAAAACCTCTGACTAGGAGATACAATATACTGCAAATCTGACCCACACAGGCAATTATCCGAGTTTCCATCAAGGAAGCTGCAAGCACCAAGTGGAACAAAAATGAATTCAGGCCTCAAAAGGAAAAAGCAGCTCTGAATTGTCATTTAGGAAGAAATCTGCATTTCTTACACTTCAGTGTCATTTCCCCAAATATAACTTCAGGATTTTTGTCAATTTGTTTGGTTCTCCTTTCTCAAACAAAATTATTCTTAGACTGAAGATTCTAGATTTATTCTGACATTGCATCTCCACTTCTTCCCATTTCATAAGGTCTAAGTTAGAAAGTTAAGTCTGAAAGCTTCCTCCTGGCCTTTCTTTCTAAACACCTACAGCTATAAATGGGGAAATGGGGGAAAGGAGGGTGGAGATTCGTAGCCCAGCCCTCTTACAACAAATTAGTAATTGGAGAGGAATGATCTTTCTTAATGATCTCCAGAGAATTTTCTATCACTGCCTCCCTTCACCCAGCTCCTCTGTAACCACTACCAGAAAATTATTCCTTCAGCCTCTTAAGCCTCAATCCTCAAACTCTTCCATCCACCTGTGCTGCTGCCTTCTATTTCCATGGAGATCAGTCTCAGCAACAACATTGCAAAGACATTCCCCCTTCAGTCTCACCATCCTCTGTTCAAAACTCTGATGGCTTCTCCTGTCACTCAGAATGAAAGTCCAAGTCCCTAAGATGGCCAAGCTCTCTATCATCGTGCCAGCCTGTCAGCTCCTTAACTCTCCATTCTCACCTCTTTCTACTCTTTCCCTCATTCCCTGATCACATCTTTACACTTGTTGTCTGCTTGGAATCTTCCCTCCCCTCCTTGAGGGACTTTCTCAAATGTTGCCTTCCCTCAACACCACCACTCCCCATTTAAAGCTGTAAACTTCCAACTCTCTATGCCCCTAAAAAATTCTCTATTTAACTTATTGTATTAACTATTATATATTGTATTAACTATTATCCCCACTCTAAGTATCATGATTGCAAGGATTCCTATTTTGTTCACTTATGTATGTATCCCCAAGGGCTAGAACAGTGCAAGTTACGCGACAAGAATTCAATAAACAGACATTCACGTAAAAAAATGTTTGCTGAGCACCTGTTCCCGACCCAGTTTGCGAAGTCAAGATAAATAAGACACTATCCCTGGGCCTTTAACACACCAGATGGAGAAATGTACCACAAATACAAATGTGCAATACAGGACTGAAAACTAAGGCCACAGGCAGGTCAGGGAACATGCCACAAGTTCAGAGGAAAAAACCTCGCCTTCGTATTTCTGGGGACCAGTACAGCTTTGCACCATCGCGCAGCTCACTAAGGACCATCCCCAGAGGGTCTCCTCTGGACCCCTCAAGAGCAGCGGATCCTGCTCGCTATCCCCAGGTCTCAGAGGTTACTTGCCCAGAGATGCAACTTCAGGCCGAGCAAGAGATTTAAGGAAACAAACTTGAGGACCTCTGCTCTTCGGCCTCCGCCCCCTCCCTCTTGCCCCACAAGCCGCCTCCCACAGTGGCCGGGGACTGAACCCAGCCCAGGACCAACGTGCCCTCACTGCCAAGCGCGCCTTACTTCCGCGGTCCCCACCTGCTCCCGGCGTCCCCCTCGGCTCCGCCCGGCGCGTGCGCGAATAGGCCCACGTGAGCCCCGGAGGGGCGGGCGCCCGGCCGCGGCTGGGCACGCCCCTAGCGCAGACCTGGCTCCTGATTGGCTGTCCGGCGCTCGCCCGAGCAGGGCTGGGGAGCCTCGGCTGCGCCTCTGAACTCGCTCGCCAGTGGAGTCCTTCGCTGCCGCTTTCTGCTCCTCGCCGCGTCCTCGAGCCCGGGATTTGTGCCGCCCTGCCAGGATGTCCCAGGTACGGCGCGTGCCCGGCCGGGCTGCGAAGGTGTCCCGGGCGGGAGGCAGGTGCGGAACCTCCCGGGCTCTTTCCTGTAGTGCCAGCAGCTGCCCCTGGACCCCAGCCCAGCCCTGGTCTCGGCACAGAGCCTTCTGAGCGGAACTTTCTGTTTGCGGATGCCTGATATCAAACTGCTACCCCCTGCAACTGCCGGGGTGCGCTTGCCCACGGGGTGCGCTTCGCGGCGGTGCGGAGAGGCTGGGAGGCGAGGGCGCGGGACAGGAAGGTGGGGGAGGGGGCGCACGGATTGCGGGGCCGGGAGGCTGAGCCCCACCCGCAGGGACCGGGGATAGAGGCGTCGAGGCGGCGTGGGGGGCGGGCAGGCCGCGGCTGCGAGCTCGGAGGTCGTGGGGCGGGGGGGTGCCGAATGCCCGGCTGCGGGGAGCGGAGAGGTGACCCAGAGGCCTTTCCTTCCCTCCACTGTAGACCTCTGTCCGGTACGGAGCCATGGGGGCGCGAGATTCCTCCCGCCCGCCTGTCCCCAATCCGGACACGCGGACACAGGTCGGTGCTGACCGCCAGGCCCCCGAGGAAGGCCCGCGGGCTTTGGCCGCTAACAGTGCCACACCCGTGCCCAGTCCCCTTCTCAGCCGTTTTGGCCACGGTTAGCGCTTCATTGGAAGCCCGGCCATGCCCTAGTCTGGCCGGGTGGTGGCCAGCAGCAGTTGGCTGCGCTGCCGTTCTACGGAGTGCACGCACCCTGCGGGCAAGGGCTCGCTGCCCCTGTCACCCTGCCCCTCCAGCGCCTGGCGCCTGCTGCAGTGACAGCGCCGGAGACGTTGGTGTCAGTTGAATGAGTGAACAGATGTGTTTCCCTTTCTTGTGTTTCTAAATCTTTATAGCTGCCCTGTTGGTGCTGCTGGCGGGGGAGACTCACTTGAGGGGGCTGCTTTCCTGGGCTACGTTGCAGGAGTGCCGCCCTTCCCACCGGCTCTGTCCAGGCCGCAGCGACTCCTGCCCTCTCCCGCTCAGAGGGGCCTCATTCCTCTCTCCTCTCCCCTCCATTTAGGCTGAGTTTGAGAAAGCTGCCGAGGAGGTTAAGCACCTCAAGACCAAGCCAGCGGACGATGAGATGCTGTTCATCTACGGCCACTACAAACAAGCGACTGTGGGCGATGTAAATACAGGTATGCTGAGCTGAGGCTGGGAGGGCCCCTCCCCATCAAAGCCGGCCCAGCAGCCTTGGCTGGAAGTCTGCGGGAACTTCCCTTGCAACCCCCACTCCGACCCCCCAGGACTCTACTCTTCAGATGGAGCATGGTGATGGTTCCTGGGGTTTAAGCTGGGACAGTTTCCCCCAAAACCATGTTCAAGGATTCACAGTGTCTCAGGGAGCAGAATTCAAGTCCTGGTTTTAGAAGGGCTTTACTGGTTATCATCAGCAGCTCCTCTTTGCTAGGGAGTAGGCAAAGGCCCCAGCTTGGAAGAGACTTGCTCTAGGCTGTCAGCTCAGGAGTGGCTTTGTTGAACCCTACTGCTTCTGCCCCAGATGGGCAGGATCAAAGTCTGGCGGCCAAACCAGGCCTGATTTCGTAAGCAGAGAAGCACCTGGCTTCTAGGGGCAGGTTAGAGGTGTTTTTGCTGACAAGAATCCATACCTTCCTGATGACCATTCATTCCCTATCCAGTATTCGTGGTACAGACTTTGAGGCTGTGCTTTGGACTACCATGTTCTATAATAATGTCTGTCCTGCCTTGGGCAGTTTCATTTTGCCTCTAAGTCCCTGAAACTCAAGGTGTATACTGAATGTATACAGCACAGTGCATTCTGTACCAGGATTCATGACAGCACCGAAGGAGGTCTCTCATACCCCTTTCAGGAGGAGGCCGAGCATGGCCCCCAATTCCATGGTAGCTGGGGTGGAGGGTGAAGCACGTGGACTGGCTGCTGGCCAGCTGGAGGCAGGAAGTGGTGCCCGGAGCTAAGGATCCTGACAATCCAAATCAAACCTTGTGATTCACACCGAGGACTTAGTCGAGGAAGGTCTTGTGGCAAAGGTGAGTTTTACAGTGAGTTCATAAACTCTGTCCTCCCAGGGAGGAGAGGGAAAAGTGAAGTGGGGGTGGCCAGAGGTGCTGAGATGCTTTTCTGCCGTACTGTTTTCACAGAGACTGGCCTCTGCCCACGCTGGAACTACCTGTTTTCACATGAGTGTAGGAAGACTGGCTTGGGAATCTATCAGTTTCTGATCAGGGAGATATCATCGGCTCTCTCTACAGCTGTACTGTTCAATATAATAGCCACTAGCCACACGTGGCTATTTAAGTTTTAACTGAAAAATAGTTAAAGTTAAATAAAGTCAAGTTTAGTCTTTAGTTGTAGGAGCCACATTTCAGGTGCTCAGTAGGTATATGTGACAAGTGGCTTCTGAATTGGATGTTGCAAATGTACATTTCCATCATCACAGAAAGGGCTGGGAAGAGCGCTGTTCCAGGAGTCTGATAACTGCAGGTGCAATTTGTCTCAGGTGCCCCTGGGAACGCTTCCCTGAAAGCACTCGGAGACACCACAGGTTTTCTCCGACACAGTGTCCCAGGCTGTCCCTGGGAACGCTTCCCTGAAAGCACTCGGGGACACCACAGGTTTTCTCTGACACAGTGTCCCAGACTGTAGACTCTGATTGCTCCCCTTGGCTCTGTGTTCAGTGTGGCAGTGAAATAGGGGAGCAGGGAGATAGTGTGTGTGTTTCCCAACTGCAGATGGTAACAGTTATGTAGGCATAAAGACATGGAATAATTTAAAGAAACCTTGCCCTCAGTAAAGACTCCTGCAAATCAACAAGAAATAGACTAACAGTTTGGTAGCCAAATCAGGCAAGGATATGAACACACAGTTCACAGGAAAGGACACCCAGAAGATGGTAGTGATTAGGGAGAGAATTTGGGCGGCTAAGAGTGGGAGAGAAACTTTATAGTATTCCTCTTTGTAGCTTTTAAATTTTGACCCCTGTGAATGGATGTTTTGTTAAAAAAAAAAAAAAAATATTTAAGTACAGTTTTTAGAAGGAGAAATTTTGGAGTTATTTAACTTGTAAGACAAAAATGATCCGGTAATGAGAACAGTTTTCCTCCTATTTTCTCTAGATTTTAAGTTTGGATTTCTATACACCTGGGTTTCCTAAGGCAGAACCTGCTGTACTAGACCCATTTAACTCCATGACAGAGCCCAGAGGGAATAGGTGTAATAAAAGATGACTTTTATGGCCAGAAAGTTGATAAGTTCTCCATTAGAAGTTGAAGCAGATCTAATGTCTTTCCTTCCCTTGTTTAAGAACGGCCTGGGATGTTGGACTTCAAAGGCAAGGCCAAGTGGGATGCCTGGAATGAGCTGAAAGGTAATTGTTCTAATCAGTTCCCTCGTTTGTGAAGCCCAGTGATGAAAGACTTTTCGTCATGGAGTATAAGGGGTGAGGAGAGAGAACAAAGCGGATGAGGCACGTGTTAGAAACCCGTCTGACCTGTGCCAGAAAGAAAAAAAACCAGGCCACCTACTTTTTCTCCTAGTACTGTGTATGCCTTTTCTAAGAGCACTATCTCTGAGCAGGGGTATCATCTGGAGAGGAGGGGCTGGGGACCAGGCCACTGAAAATTAGATGCGGAGGTGGTATATTTGGTGTGGGCTTTGGATGCATTCAGAATAAGGGGTAGTTTCCCGCCCACAGCTCCCTCTCCCCTACAAGGCTAGGCAGTGACCCCCTAGTGTGAGTGGCTCTCCCCAGTTCCCTCCCAGCCAGAAGGGCACATAAAAGCGGGAATGAGCTAATGCATGGCGAGCCGCTGGCACATCGTAGGCTCAGTGAATGGGCTATTATATGCTAAGCACCAGCAGCCAAGAAGTATCCAAGCTTCTACTTAATCACGTGCCACCTATGGCAGCAAGACCCAAAAGTTGGCACCAAAGCTCCTGGCAGCTTTAGTGTTCTCTCTGGCTAGTTTCTGAATAAGCCCTCTGTTTTCCTGCAAATGAGAAACTCTTGAATTCAGAAAAAGCCACAGTACAATAAATACACTCCTAGGATTTGCAAGTGACTGGAAAGGGAATGCCTGTCTGACTGTCCGTTCTCATCGGGCATTTCCACACCGCGCTCGGGCCCCACGTGCTTGTCATGCTTCAGAACAAGCTCCGAGTCCCAGAGGGTCCTCTCCTTCACCACAGAATCCAGGAAGCTGGGTGTCACCGTCTCTGAGGGATATACTCGGTGCCCCTTTGTACTGCAGTAGGAAGACAAAGATTTGTCTCATTCCCTTCCCAGAACCAGCTGCTTTTGCTCAGAGTTTTCGAAACTTTTCTCATAGCTTTTCTCTGGGGAGAAGAGAGTGCCTGGCTTTGCTGTGGCACTGCCAGCAACAGCTCTGGGAGGTAAGAGCCCAGCACAGAAATACTTCATAGGCCAAAGCCAACCGTGAGAGTCAGCAGGAACAATAAAGTCACCACCGTGAGATTCCTGTCCATCCAGAGGACCAGGCCTTTCTCCCGAGGCTCACGCTGACCATCCGCCTACTGTCATGGGGGACGTATGTAGCCAGCATGTAGACAACAAGCCTCAGTCAGCTCTGCCACACAGCCTGAGCTCAGTGGTTTGTGGAGCATTCCCTGTGAGCCAGACTCCTCTGGTGCTTTAAGTCTAGTGCTTGGCAGGTCTCTGAGGTGTAGGTAGTGGAACCTCACCTTCACAGGTGAGAAACTGAGTTTCACGGAGTTAAACCAGAGCTGTTTGGGGCTCTAAATCCTGCTGCTTTTCTACCATGCTGCCTCCCTGACAAACAATCCTGTCGATTCCTTGCAGGGACTACCAAGGAAGATGCCATGAAAGCTTACATCAACAAAGTAGAAGAGCTAAAGACAAAATACGGAATGTAAGAGACTGGATTTGGCTGCCAACCATGCATTTAACCTAACCTGATATGATGCCTTGTTTTTTCTAATACTGTGGATGATGTGAAATAGTGAAAACAGCCAGGTAACCCAGTTCCTCAAGGCTGTTCAGGATACAGCTCTAACAGATTAGGGGCTAAAATGATTACTGACCTTTCCCAAGTAATTTTTATCTGAGATCAATTAAAAGTGTATTTGTTACTTTAAGTCTTTGGTAATCTGGGTTCTTGAAATAATTTCCTCTGTCTGTCCTTGCTTCCTTTTTCTAAAGATTTCCTCTGGAAGTGCTTTGGCTTAGCTCCCTCCACAGCCTGCTGGAGTGTGAGATGGGCAGTGCCACCCTGTCCCCAGCCCAGGCTGTGCTCACCCTTTGTGGGGAGGAAAAGGATCATAGAACTGGCCTTTCTCTCCTCCTCCTTCCTCCCAATTTCTGTCATGCTGGGGAAGATTGGGGAGGCTGGCTGAGACTTCAGGGTGTAGGTAGTTCTGTTGGGGACACCGCTGGCCCCAGGCTTTGAGGGAGGCAGTGTTGACTAGTGTTTGAGGTTTGTCCGAGGTCCGGTCAGAAACAGTGAGCATCTGACGTGAGCCCCATTGGAAGCCAGGGCGGCTGGGTGGGCAAGAGGAGCCCTGAGCAGGGAAGAGTGGGGGCGGGACCGGGGAGACCACAGAGAGGAAGGGCTGGAGCTTGACTCTGGAGGACGCTGGTTGTTGCAAGGGAAGAAGGAAGACAAAGAGACCTTCGTTGCCAGATATTCCCCTTCTGTGCCTGCATTTATAATCCGACAGTCCTTTGAGGTGGGGGGTGATACCCCATTATCAGGTGATGGGGATTACCATGCCCATTGTTCAAACGAGGAAATTAAGGCTCAGAGGTGACATACATGGGTCCAGACCAGGGCTCACTGGCCAGAAAGGCCCTGCCTGTCCCCTTCCGCCATGTTCCCTCTGTGCCCACTGGCTGCCACTCAGCTCTGCATCTCTAGTGTCTGTCAGATGGTGAGTGACACTGTCCCACTGGGCTAGCACAAGATGCTGGTGCAAAAATCCTCACTTGGCTGTGCAGCTCACTCCTGAAGAGTGGCTTGGAAAAGCAGGTGCCATCTGCAAAGGTGGAGTTAGGGCATAGAGGAGCTGTGCATTTTTAACCAACTCAGGTGACTCCGGGGCTCAACGAGGTTTGGAAGGTGCCCTCCCCTCTCCCTGGAAACTGGTTGTACTGGTTTCTCAGAAAGTGATGTTTGTGTGGTTCTGAGCCAGTGGCCTCAGGGCCGTGCTGGCTCCCACAGCTCCCACAGTAGCCTGTGTACCGCCCAGGGGTGGCTCACAGGGTGTCGCCTGGGAACAGACAAGATTGGCAGTGGGGGCTCACCAGTCCTTACCTGCCCTGTGAGAAGCCCACAGCACCTCTGTGGTACTTCTCACCTCCAATCTGGCTTTGACGACAGGCTGACTTGCAAGTCCCACTTGAGTCCCACTTCAGTCTCTCAGGTGCTGGGTCACTTATCTTCTTGGAGCCACAGTGCCATCTGGAAAATGGGTAGACTGCACCATGCAGGGCTGACAGCACCCGGGCCAGTGCTGGTCACGGAGCCTGCCAGAGGGCAGCTTGCTCGCAGCCTGGAGGTCTCCCTGGCACGCACACACCCTCCACACTCCCACCACGGTGCTGCTCCTCACTTTGGCAGTGCTCCAATAACTTGGGGCCAACCATGCAAGTGTGTCTTGTCCAAGGATGTCCTTCCCACACCTATTAGTTCCAAGATCCAGAAGTCTGGGAACCAGAGCTATTGATCAGGAACCAGATATCTCGAGGAAACAAGGAAAGGCCTCTGGATTGCAAGTTGAGGGCCTTGGGATCAGTCACTGCCCTAGTTAAAAAATGTCGGGCAAGTTATGTCACCTGTAAGCCTCAGTGTGTCCATCAATAAAATGATGCTGAGCAGAAAGTGTCCACTGAAAGTCAGAAGAGGGGAAAAGAAGTTCTCAGGACTGGCTGGCTTGACTGGAATCCAGCTGAGAAGTTGTGAGGGGTGGGCTTAAGCACCCATGTGATTAAGGGTGCTTAAAATAAAATTACAGGTATTTGGAGTTGAGGATGAGCTAAGAGAGATCACCAGCGAGGGCGAGCTATTGCAGAGTTGCACCTTTGGGGTCTGAGTCAGCCCAAGACAAGGCCTGTGCCTTTTGCAGCTCCCATGGAAGAGAAGGTCAGAATATGTCTTCCCTTAATTTTATGAGCACAACAATCTGTCTTTCAAAAGGACCTGGAGTAACTAAGAACAAACCAAAAAATAAGGGAAGTCCTCTGCTGGACCCTAGGGTTTAAAGATAACTAAGATTCATCCTGGTCTTAAAGAGCTCTAAGCCACAAACCACAGCACAAGAGAAGTGCCCTGGGAGGCCCTCTCTACCCACTGCAAAGAATGTCTCCCTGGCAACACCCCCTGCCTTGGACACAACTCAACCCTTGGAAGACTAGAAATTAGTCTAGTTTTTTAAGTTTTATGATTGTCAATAATATCCTTGGTAAGTAATGAATGAACGTAAGTCTAGACTATAAATATTTTGTTTCTTAATGTAGCCGTAAAGATAGCCCCATAAAGTCTTTCCAGGGAAATTGGTAAATATCAAAGATAGCACAGGACTCTGCACTTAGGAGGGATTATGTTGAACAGCCCAAGGGCTTGATTTGTGGGCCCCAAAATACTTCACTGTGGTAGGTTGCATTGTCCCCCAAAAAACATGCCCAAGTCCTACCCTCTGTACCTGTGAATGTGACCTTATTTGGAAATAGGATCTTTGTAGATGTAATTAAGATAAGGATCTCCAGATAAGATCATCCTGGATTTAGGGTGGGCCCTAATCCAATGACTGGTGTCCTTGTAAGAAAGAAGAGAGGGATATTTGAGACAGACCCAGAGAAGGGCACATGAAGATAGGGGCAGAGGTTGGAGCGATGCACCTCCAAGCCAAGGAATGCCAGGAATTGCAGCAACTGCCAGAAGCTCGGAGAGAGACATGGAACGGATTCTCCCTCAGAGCCTCCAAAGGAACCAACCCTGCCAATATGTCCAGAATTCTGGGAGAATAAGTTTGGGTGGTTTTAAGTCACCCAGTGTGTGTATTGTTGCAGCAGCCCTAGGAAACAAGACACAGCTAACCACCTCTGTGTGGCTGCCAACAGACTGGTACCTTCCACCTAGGGCCATGTGAAGGTCTGTCTTCAAGTTCAAATGGAACACCGTTACCTGGTGTGTTCTCTTGAGAGTACAGTAATTCCTCCTTATCCTTGGAGGATACATCCAAGACCTCCAGTGGATGCCTGAAACCACAGATAGTACTGAATGCTATTTATACAATTTTCTCCTCTATATATGCCTATGATAAAGTTTAATTTATAAATTGAACACAGTGAGAGATTAATAATAATAAATAGAACAGTTATGATAATATGCTTTAATAAAAATTATGTGAATGTGGTCCTCTTTCAAAATACTGTTTGTCACAGAGCTTTATAATAGCAAAAAACTAATACGGTGACCAGGCTGTAATAAGTAATGTTTCCAACTCGGTGCCTTATAAAAATAAGTATGTGTTTCTCACTCATGGGTCTGCAGTGCAGCCATGACCCCAACCCTGATGGACTTCCCTGAGATCAGCTGAGCTTGAGCCCTGGTTGAGGTTTGGTTTCAGATACTGCTACATTCGTGGTCCAGTAGCTATCTGGAGTGTGTTCTTCTGGAAGATAGCAGAAAGTGCCAGAGGCCAAATCAAGTGGTTTGACCTTGTCAGAGACTCTGCTTGGGTTATATCTATCTGCTCATGGTCAAAACAAGTCCGTGGTCAAGCCCCAAGTCAGCGGGGCAGGGATGTTCACTCTGCCTGCTCCAGTGGGAGACAGAGTTTCATTGCAAAGAACATGAATATGTGTCTTAGTCCATTGTGTTGCTATGAAGGAATACCTGAGGCTGGGTAATTTATGAAGAAGGTTCATTTGGTTCACAGTTCTGCAGATCTACAAGAAGCATGGCACTGGCATCTGTATCTGGTGAGGGCCTCGGGCTGCTCCCACTCATGGCAGAAGGGGGAGGGGAGCCAGCGTGTGCAGAGATCACATAGTGAGAGGAAGCAAGAGAGAGGGGAGGAGGTGCCAGGCTTTTTTTTTTTAACAACCAGTTCTCTCAGGAATTAAGAGAGAGCACTCACTTGCATAAGAATGCCACCAAAGCATTCATGAGGGATCTGCCCCCACAACCCAAACACCTCCCACTAGGCCCCACCTCCAACACTGGAGATCGAATTCCAACACTAGACTGGTGTTCCAAGACTTGGTGGGGCCAGACGAACCACATCCGAATCATAGCAATATGTAATTCTGTTACACAGAGGGAGAGAACAATTGGGAACAATGATCCAGAAAAGAGCATAGGCACGGGAGCTGGGCAGTCCTGCATCGCAATCACGGGTCCGCCACTAATGCCCTTGACCAAAGGACGTCCTTTTGGTCCACAAAGGTCATCCTTGCCAAACAAGTGTCTCATTTCAGAAAGAACACACATAGAGTGATGAAAGAGAAAACATGAGCGGATGTGATATAAGGAGTTCCAGGAGACATTGAACCGTGAGGAGAACTTGAGGATAGAAACAGAAAGATACAAGGATCTTGATTCCTGATGCCTCTGAAGAAATGTTAAATTATCCCTGGGCTGCTTGCCTGAAGATTTCTTTTTGTACGAGGATAGGCTTGTGGCTAAATCCTGGCCAATGATACGTAAGCAGAGGTACCCCTGTGTGTTGGAACCTCTTTTCTCAGGGCACTGTTACACGCAGCCAAAGGCACTTCCCGCGTGATCTAGGTACTGTGACTAGTCAGGACTGTGCCCATATAAAGTAAGTACGGTAAAATCCTAGTGTATGGGACCTAGAATTCTGGAACAGAAACTACTGCATTTATAGTTATCTGGGAGGGGGGTCTCAAAAATTCAATGCTCCAGGAGTAGAAAATGAATAGGGTACAAATTTAGGGAGGTCTTTCGAGTAAGAAAAATTTCTCGAATTTGGGTTGTGAGTATATATTTCAGTATTTGCTATATTAGTCTCTGCACTTTTCTGTTTTCAGTCTTTTTTAAAATATTGGGGGGGGGCGGAAATCACCTTAGTGATCCTCCAGGTCACATGGGCATGAGAAGGATCCCTACAAACTCCGCCACTGTTGAGGGAAGTGCTTTGGCTTAGATCACTGTGGTAAATTGGATGATTATTCCCAACCCTTTACTTTAGTCCTTCCCTGTAAAGAAGTATGTACCTGCACCCTTCCCTGTGCCACCCTGGAGAGCCTCCATGAGAAGAGGGGGTCCTCATCCCCACCGTTGACTCTGGCTTGGTCATGTGACTTGCTTTGGCCAATGAAATGTGATCAGGCATGATGCAAGCAGGAGCTTTAAATGTGCTTACTTGGCTTGTCTTGCCATCTTGCACTTCTGCCATCTGCCATGAGAAGGTGCCAAGAAGCAGCTATTGCCAGGTGGATGAGAGACAGGTAGAGCATAACTGAACCTAGCCACAGCCTAGAGTCAAGTCCAAATGATCCCAGACAAGCCTGGCAGAGCCACATCAGCGGAAGCCCTGTGAGCTAGAAATTGATGAACAAATGTTGTTGTAAGCTACTGAGTCTTAGGGCTTGCTGGTTGCACAGCGTTATTGCAGCAGACATTGACAGCAGACATCTGATGTTTCTGCCTGCCTGGCATCCCTTCTCTCACTCTGCTAATAGCAATTCCTCTTTCTTCTGGGATGCTGCCAAAAGGTGGTTCAGGCAGGCGGCCAGTCACAGTACCTCATCCCGGAAGTGGACATTTCATGAGTCCATTCAAAGCAGCAGGAAGGAAAAAGAAAGGAAAAAAGGGCACCCTTCTTTTTTAAAGATCCATGGTTAGCAGAATAATGATCTCCCCAAAGATGTTCATGTCTGGATCCCCAGAAGCTGCAAATACATGAGGCTGCTGGCAAAGGGGAAGTAAGGTTGCTAATCTACAGACTTTAGGATGGGGAGAGTATCCTGGATTATCCAAATGTGCCCATTGCCATCACAAGGGTCCTTAAGCGTGGAAGAAGCAGGCAGAACAGTCATTGCCAGTGGCACAAGGTAAGAACGACTCAACCGGCCATCACTGACTTTGAAGATGGAAGGACCCCCTAGTCAAGGCATGTGGCAGCCTCTAGAAACTAGAGCAGGAGAGGAAACAGACTCCCCTCCGGAGCCCCAGAAGAAACAGCCCTTCTGACACCTTGACTTTAGCCTAGTGAGACCCATGTCAGACTTCTGGCCTTCAGAACTATAAGACAATAAATTTGTGTTGTTTTAAGCAGCTAAATTTGTAGTGATCTGCTACGATAGGAGACTAATATGGGGTTTTTCCGTAAGGGACCACACACACCTCTGCTTACGTGTCGTTGGGCAGAATCCCACCACATAGCCTAGCTCCAGGAGACCAGGCACATGGCCAACCTGGATACAATTAGGACGTCAGTCCCAGTGAAAAGGGAGAATGTATGTTGGAGGAGACCGATGGCAGCCTCAGTCACAGAATCCCATTCCTCTGGCCATGGCGACTTTCCAGAGGTGGGCATATGACTCAACAGACTAGCTCTTCCCTCAGATTTTATTTGGACATTAGAAGAGAAATCTCCTCGTGGAGTTACTAGTGGGACCGACCCAAGCCTGGAGCTCACTGCAGCGTTTCCCTATGCCCTCTGCCAGGAGAGAATGAGGTCAACAACAAAGAGAAGAAGAGCTAAGAAATGGAGATTGTCTTAGTTACCCATCTATGTAATAAGTCGCCCTCAAAATTAGTGGCTCTAAACAACAACAATAATTGTATTATTATTCTCACGGTTCTGGGGTTGACTTGGCTCTGCTGGGTGAGTCTGGCTCGGGATTGCTCAGTGGCTGCAGCCAGGTGATGGCCGAGGCTGGAGTCATCTCAGTTTCCTCATGCGCCCATCTGGTGGTTGGTTGATGTTGGCTGTCGGCCAGAGCACCTCCACTTGGCTCTCCACGTGGTGTGGGCTTCCTCACAGCATGGTGGCTGGTTCCCAGAGCAAGTATCCCCAGAGACCCAGGCAGGACCTGCGTCATCTTTTATGACCTCGCTTCACAAATTGTGTAGCATCCCTTCTACTATAGTCATAAGGCCACCCAAATTCAAGGAGAGGGAACACAGACCCCATCTCTTGATGGGAGGAATGTCAAAGTCATAGTGTAGAAAAGGCACGTGACATGTGAGAGTCTGTTGCAACTAGTTTTGGAAAATATTAGCTGCCAGAGATTCATGATATTATCATGTGAGGCTTCAATCACGCTGTCCTTTCCGGGTAACTAAACCAGTACATCTCCTTTCTGCTTACACTAGTGTGATGTGGGTTACTGTCGCTTCATGGCTACAACATTGTGAGGCACATCTCTCAGGGCAGCTCTAAGGATTACATGAGTGATAATGTTTGTAAAATTTCCACCCAATGGCAAACAGGAAGGGCCCCATAAGTGGCAGTTCCCTTACCCCTGTTCCTTCTCTTCCAGTGACCTTTCACTTTCTCTGTGGATGGTGGAAATTTGTCACTAATGCCATCTCTGTTGCAAGACACCAGTAGCAGCAACCTTTGCCACTACAGACAGTTCATAGCCCTGTCTTGCAATCACATTCTCGGGAGGTTTTATGCTATGTTGCTCCAGCCCAATGCAGACAGAGCTCTGCTCTTTAGCTGTGGTCTTCGTTCCTTCCAACCACTGACTTAACACTCCCATCATTGTGATTCTAAACGGGGACCTGCACTGTCTTCATATTATTAAGCAAAAGATGCATATTAAGCAAAAGATGTAAGAGATTTTAAGGAAGGCTTTGACAATACAGTTTCTTTAAATACATCACATCCTCAATCCCTGGATAGAAATCTCCTTCATATCCCATTTTTAGATTGCTGCATTTTAAGAAATATTTTTCCGAACATGAAAAGCAATATGTATACATTTCAGAAAACTTAGAAAATACTGAAAACTATGACAAAGAGAACAAATAATTTCTTATAGTCTTTTAGCATATAATGGGAATCCCACTGTGTATCAAGTTTTATAACCTGATTTTTCTTCCCTAAAAGTATGTCATCAAAAATGTCTGTATAATATTTGTATCACATTGCTAAACTATAATTTAATTAGTACCCTGATAGGCAATATCCCATTTTTTTCTGTCACTATAATAACTTGTTAAATAAATATCTTTATATGTAGATATTTGAAAACATTTTGATTTTTTGCCCTTAGAAAAGATATATCCTTGGATATAATTCAGGAATCCCCAACCTGTGGTGAGTTGTATAATTATTTCATTATATATTACAATGTAATAATAATAGAAATAAAGTGCACAATAAATGTAATGCACTTGAATCATCCCAAAACCAACCCACCCCTTCCCCGGTCTGTGGAAAAATTGTCTTCCATGAAAATGGTCCCTGGTGCCAAAAAGGTTGGGGACCACTGATAACTTTTTGATTCAAAATGTATGACCTTTTACTACATTGTTAAATTATTTCCATGAAGTAATATATAAAAGTGCCCTCTCATCAATTCCTTGCTAGCATCAAGTATTATCATTTTTAAAATTGTTGTTTGTATAATTTAGCCAATAAAAAATGGTATCTTGCAGTTTCAGGCTCCCTTGAAAGTGAAAAAGGGTTGTGACGGCCTTCTCCGGGGTTCTCTTCAGTGACTTCTGACGTGGCCTCTCCCAGCCCCCATCCTCTGGGCCATCTTGCATAATTCTCTTTCCTGTTAGACTTAGCTCTTCTCACAGACTTTTCTTTTCCAGTTCCAGCTCTGCTCTCCAGAGTCTATTTCTGTCAGGGAGAAGCAGGTCAGCTATTTTTCATTAACCAAGGCAGCGTGTGTTAAATGGTTAACTAAGAACCCTCTGGAGCCAGGAGAGGTGTTGACTGGGGCTGTGCCTGCCCAGGAAAGTGCTATCGTCCTGTTCTCATTTCTGCCCAGTGGGGCACAGCAGCCTCCCCTTCGCAGGGCAGGCTGGATACAGCCCATAGAGGGGCCAAAAGCCAAGCCCCTACTATTAGCATCACTGCCAACAGTATCTAAGGAAGCAAACTTCCTTAACAGTGCATGCAATCAAGACTTAAATGCTTAAAAAGGAACCTGGAGGCCGGGTGCAGTGGCTCACACTTGTAATCCTAGCACTCTGGGAGGCCAAGGTGGGAGAATCGCTTGAGCTCAGGAGTTGGAGGTTGCTATGAGCTAGGCTGACCCCACAGCACTCTACTTAGGGCAACGGAGTGAGACAGAGTCACAGAGTCTTCAAAAAAAAAAAAAGAAAAAGAAAGAAAAAAGGAACTTGGAGATCTTGCATGCACAAAGATTATGAGTCATCTAGAAGTGGTTAAAAAAAAAAAGGAAACTGGAGCTCTTGCATGGGCAAAGACTGTGAGTCACCTAGAAATGGTGTTCAGGACTCTGAGTGAGGAAGCCACTCTCCAGCAGAGAGAGCCACAGGACAGATGGCAGGACACACAGAGGGAGCCGAGGATCCACAGAACAGAGATCATTCTCTTAGCCACACAAAACATGAATGGACTTTCCATTTATTATTTCTTTCCATTTTATTATGAAACTTTCCAAACATACATAAAAGTTGAAAAACTTTTACAGCAAACACTCATTACTTCTGGAACTAATAAGCAATAATAGTAAGGTTACAGAATACACGGTTAATATACAATCGTCAGTTACTTTCCTATATACAAAATGGAACTTGAAATTAAAAACATAGTACCATAGATTTTATCACAGCATTTTACTCCTGTGCCTTTATCATGTATCAGTCCACCTATCCATCCCTCTGTCTATCCAGCAATCTGAATTATTTTTTGATGTATTTCAAAGTAAATTGCAGATGTCAGTATGCTTACCCCTAAAGACTTAAGCATGTATATTATTAACTAAAGTTCCATATTTGGTTACAGTTCCATGATTTCTTTGGGGCAAAGTTTACATACGACAAAATGCACATATCTAAAATATACCATGTGATGGGTTTTAATAAATGCATATACTTATACTGTCCAGATCCTTATCAAAATATAGAACATTATCATCAATCCAGAAAGTTCTTTCATGCCTTTTCCCAGTCAATATCTGTCTTTATACTCCCAGAGGCAAATACTGCTCTTTTTTTCTACCATACATTAGTTTTGCCTGTTCTGAAACTTCATGTAGTTGAAATTGTACATATGTATTCCTTTGTGTGAGGCTTCTTTTACTCTAAGGACACCTTATTACAAAGAGGAAACTGGCAAACTGTTGGGCCTGCAAGGACCCTGTTTTCATTCTAGGACAAAAGAAAAACTTTTCCCATTAACTAGAATTTAAAATGACAATGGGAAACACCATTAAGAATTTCAAAGGCTTCCTTGCTCATTCTGTGAGGCCAGAAGTACCCATATATAAAAAACAAAGATATTACAAGAAAACTACAGACCAATATATCATATCCCATGAACACAGATGCAAAATTCTTCAACAAAATATTAGCAAATTAACCCTATAGTCTGACAGAAAAGATTTATATACCACAACTAAGTGGGATTTGTCTCAAGTATGCAAGGATGGCTCAACATTCAAAAATCAATTAATGTTACCCATCACATCAGCAGGCTAAAAGAGAAAAATCAGGCCGAGTGCAGTGGCTCATGCCTGTAATCCTAGCACTCTGGGAGGCTGAGGCAGGAGGATTGCTCAGGGTCAGGGGTTCAAGACCAGCCTGAGCAAGAGCAAGACTCCATTTCTACTGAAAATAGAAAGAGATTAACCAGACAACTAAAAATATATATAGAAAAAATTAGGCGGGCATGGTGGCGCATGCCTGTAGTCCCAGCTACCTGGGAGGCTGAGGCAGGAGGATTGCTTGAGCCCAGGAGTTTGAGGTTGCTGTGAGCTAGGCTGATGCCGCGGCATTCTAACTAGCCCAGGCAACAGAGTGAGACTCTGTCTCAAAAAAAAAAAAAAAGAAAGAAAAAGAAAAATTATATGATCATATCAACAGATGCAGAAAAAGCATTTGACAAAATTCGATTTGATTAAAAAAAAAAAAACCTTCGGTAAACTAAGAATAGAGGAGGAACGTCCTCACCTTGATAGGAATTTCTACCAAAAAAATCTCCAGCTAACAAACGAGCTTTCCCGCTAGGGAAATAAGGAAGAAGGCAGTGCTGCCCCCTCTTACCACTCTTTTTCAACACTGTACTAGAAGTTCTAGCTGATGCCATGAGCCAAGAAAAGAAAGTTAAAAGAATAGAGATCGGGAAAGAAGAAATAAAACTATCTTTGTTCACAGATGATATGATCATCTGTGTAGAAAATCAGAAAGAATTTAAAAAACTTCTGGAACTAATGAGCAATTATTGCCAGGTTGCAGGATACAAGGTTAATATACAAAAGTCAATTACTTTCCTATATACCAAGTGGAATTTGAAATTAAGAACATAATACCATTTCCATTAATATCCCCCTGAATTCCTTAGTTATAAATCTAACAAAATATGTACAAGATTTTTATGAGGAAAACTGCAAAATTCTGATGAATGAAATCAAAGATGAACTAAATAAATGGAGAGATAGTACACGTTCATGGACAGGAGGACTCAGTGTTGTCAAGATGTCAGTTCTTCCTCAGGTTGATCTATAAATTCAGTGCAGTCGCAATCAAAATCTTATCAAGTTATTTTGTGGATATCAACAAACTGATTCTAAAGTTTATATGGAAAGGGGAAAGACCCAGAATAGCCAACACGACAATGAAAGAGAAGTACAAAGCTGGAGGACTGACACTACCTAATGTCAAGACTTACTATAAAGCTCCAATAATCAAGACAGTGTAGTACTGGACAGTGCAGTAGGGCAAAAGAATAGACAGCCTAGAGGTAGAACCACATAAACATAGTGGACTGATCTTTGACAAAGGAGCAAAGACAATGCGATGGAGAAAGATCTTCAACAAATGGCGCTGGAGCAACTGGACATCAGTTGGACTTTATTAAAATTAAATAATATGGAATATTCACACAGTGGAATAATATACAGTAATGAATGGACAAACTACAACCTCATGCATTGCAGCTTGTCAGAAGGACAGGTGGAGAGACGGTGTGACTGCTCCCTGGCGGAGTGGGCCCAGATGGGGAGGAAGGAAGCCCTTGGGGCCTGGGGAGCGAAGTGCGCAGCCCCCAGAGAGAGAGCTCCAGGACAGGGTGCTGAGAGCCTGGTACTCACTTCAGTGCGGGTGGGCCCGGGTTCACATCCTGGCTCTGCCGCTTGCTACTAACCTCTCCGAGACTCCATTTAGTCATCTCTAAAGGGGATTATTATGAGGATTGGATGAAATCAAATGTGTTCAGATATAAAAAGTGCCTGGCATCCAGCACCTGCTCAGTAATTGGGGAGATTTATGTTGTGTGGAGGGAATGAGAATTTGATGTATAAATTCCAGAAGATGCAGACAAAGAAGTCCTTAGCTATAACGATCACATAGCCGACCCCTCCTCTGAGTTCCTACAATATCCTATGTGTAAGTCTCCCAGTGGAATAACAATGTGCGTGGACTCTAAATGGACTTGTTTACGCGTCGGTTGGCCCCACTGCCCACCGGCCAGTGGAATTGGAACTGTACCCGGTACACGTTCCATATGTGCGTTCGAAGAGTGAACCTTTACAGGCAGCATTGCAGCTCCCTCTGGAGGCCAAGGGAAGAACTACGACTGAGCCAACCATCATCGTAGGGGTCCCTGCAAGGTTACTCGAGTCCTGTTGTCTGGCTGACCGTGCGGCCTCTCTTTTTGATAGCTGGAAAGTGCACTGCAGGAGTAGATTTATACTGAATCCTGAACTTTTTATGCAGAGCTCAATCCCGGACCCCCCCCCCACCCCCCCCGCTGCTTCTTGCCACCTGCCCGGTGGGACCTGACGGTGCGGTGCCTGCTTCTCTGGTTCACCTCTTGGTACACTCCCCCACCCCAGCCTCCCCCTGCCCAGCTGGCCCCAGGCTGTGGCACCCCTGTACACCCTTGAAAAAACTGTTCCCTCCTCTCCTCAAACTGGCAACTGTCTCCCCTTCCCACCCACCCACGTGGACACATTCCTATCACAGAACCGTAAATGCGTGTTACAATTATTTGTCAGCACAACTTCCTGCTCCCTCCCGGGTAAGGGCCTTGAAGACAGGGCTGTATCTTCTCGCGATAACCGCTACACTACGGACACCAGGCGGGGCTGTATCTGCTCTATCTCTGTATCCTCGAGCTTAGCCACGTAAAGCCTCAGTAAATACTTACTGAATGGATGAGCAGATGGATGTCAAAACTCCATCTCCTTCTTGTCTTCCTCAGCTCTACCCCCTTCAAAGTATTCTAAAACAAACGATGTTAGTAAACCCCACGGCCGTCAGTCATTACCACGATTAAGGTACAGTAGTCCCCCTTACCCGCAGTTTTGCTTTCCAAGTTTTCAGTCACCTGTGGTCAGATATTATATACAATAAAATATTTTGAGAAAGAGACAGACCAACCACATCCACATAATAAAAGTTATTTTATTATAGGATATTGTTATGTTTGTTCTATTTTATTATTAGTCATTGTTGTTAATCTCTTACTGTGCCTAATTTATAAATTAAACTTCATCATAGGTATGCACGTATAGGAAAAAACATTATATATAGGGTTCAGCACTAACTGCAGTTTCAGACATCCATTGGGATCTTGGAATGCATCCCCCATGGATAAGGGGAATGACTGTAATGTTATTTGCTGTAACAGCTGAGTAAAAAATCTCAGTGGCTCAATACAATAGAATTTTATTGTTCAACCATGGGGAGCCCAAAACAGAGTTTCTGCTCAGTGGATGGTTCCTTCTGGTTCTACCCATGCCTTCCTCTACAGCCTTGGGGGCCTCTGTATTCAGCCTATGGCCTGGGAAGACAAGGGAGGTGTTTGTGGCCAGGTCTCGAATCCACACGCATCACTCTCGCTGGCATTCCATCAGCGAGGATGCAGTCACACGGCACCCACATTGCAGCCCAGCTGTGTGTGCCCAGAGAGAGGAGGAAATGGGTTTGCTTAGTGGCCAGCCAGTCTCTGTCATGCCACTTTAATGGGAATTCTTTTACCAGTTGAAAGATTTGAGAATTTACATTCAGCTCTGTCACTGTCATCAGTAGACTGTTTTTAATATTGGAAGGGTTTTTGTGAGTAGAAAGGAACATTTACCACCCTCGTTTGGTAATTCATACATTAATACTGCCTTTATTAAACACAACACAATCTTAATAAACCACATTTTAGAGAACAATTTTTCAAAACCTTTGAAGACTGATTACAGACTTAGTTCAATAAATTTCCTAAACAACTTAGACTACAATTATAGGTTTTTGGTTTGTTCTTTTTCACAGTCTTGCTCTGTTACCTAGGCTGGAGTGCAGTAGCCTCATTATAGCTCACTGCAGCTTCTAACTCCTGGGGTCAAATGATCCTCCTGCCTCAGCCTCCCGAGCAGCTGGGACCAAAAGCACACGCCACCATACTGGCTTTTTCTTTTTTTTTTTTTTTTTTGAGTTGTAAGAATTCTTTATTCTGGATACAAGCCCCTTATCAGATATGATAAGAAAAATATTCTTACATTCTGTGGGTTCTCTTTTTACTTTCTTGATGGTATTGAGACATAAAATTATTTAATTTGTTATCCAATTCATCTATTTTTTTCTTTGGTTGCTTGTGCTTTTGGTGTCATACCTAGGAAGGTTTTACCTAACCCAAGGTCATGAAGATTTATTCCTGTTTTCTTCTGAGTTTTAGTTCTTACATTTAGGTCTTTGATACATTTTTACTTAAATTTTTGTATATGATGTAAGAAGATGTCTACTTCCATTCTTTTACACTTGGATAGTCAATTGTCTCGGCACCATTTATTGAAAAGACTTTTCTCCCTTGTCTTGGCATCCTAGAAAATAAGATGCTTGAACTAGATTTACCACTTTCTCTTCTTATTTGAACATCTACTTTGATGCTATTCAGGAGGCTGAGGTGGGAGGATTGCTAGAGCCTGGACATTGGAGGCTACAGTAAGCTATGATTGCACCACTGCCCTCCCACCCGGGTGACTGGGTGACAGAGCCAGACCCTGTCAGAAAGAAAGAGAGAAAGAGAGAAAGAAAGAAGGAAGGAAAGAAGGAAGGAAAGAAGGAAGGAAGGAAGGAAGGAAGGAAGAAAGGAAGGAAGGAAGGAAGGAAGGAAGGAAGGAAGGAAGGAAGGAAGGAAGGAAGGAAGGAAGGAAGGAAAGAGAGAGAGGAGAGGAGAAGAAAAGAAGCTTTTTTTTTTTTTTCTTTATAGAGATGACGCCTCTCTATGCTGCCAGGCTAGTCCCAAATTCCTGGGCTTAAGCAATCTTCTCACCTTGGCCTCCCAAATTACTGGGATTATAGGTGTCAGTGCCGTGCTTGTCCTAAAATTACAGTGTTGTCATGATTGATTGTTTCAAATGTCAGATATTCTAGTCTGGGAGTCAAGTTTTATTAGCACACAGCCACACCTCGTTTACATTCACCTATAGCTGCTTTCACCAACAACGGCAGACCACGTGGCCTGTAAAGCCAAAAATATTTACTATCTGGCCCTTCAAGAGAAAGATTCAGACTGAAACAAAATATCTACAAATACAACAGAGCTAACTACCACATTTACATTTAAACCTGTTTTAAAATACCGGCACCATGGGATTCCTCTTATAATAATCATCCTTACACGTGTTCTTTTATGTTTTTACAATTGCGGCAATGCTTATTTTGATACCTTCAAGAGATACAGGAAAAAGACCCTGAAAAATGAGGGGGTGGGGAGAGAAAGGAGAAGAAGGAAGAGAAGGAGAGAAAAGGAGAGGGGGAGGACGGACAGGGGACATCACACTCGTTTTGTTAGGACTCAGTTTGATTAATGAGGACAACTGGAGATCTCATCCCCCAGAAGTCAAGTAATGCAGTCCAGGCAGGTCGCTCTCTCTTGGAAACTTGCCTGGCCCTTCGTTCCGCAGCACACTCTGGGGCCTTGTGCTCTGGGACTTTGTGTGACCCTCAATGCCGACAGGTTCTTCCCTGCGTTTCCTGGTCTTCTCCCACTTGCTCACACTTCCTAGTTCGTCCTCTACCGATTACAAATGGAGAACACAGCTCACAGAGCTTTCTTAACCTAAGCATCAACACTCTCATTATTGAAATTTATTAATATTTAAAATACTTTCTCTGTACACTTTTTATAAACTTTTCCCCTTCTGGGTATCATTATAGTCTCCCATGTCTGTTTAGACTAGGCTTGTTCTTAATAACTACAATTATTGTTCAGTTTGACGCTCAAATTAGGATGAATTGTTGCCAATTGTTACAGTTTGGCCAAGTGGTTCCTTTGTTCTATTGGCACTAAATCTTTGAAACCTTCCATTGTTTGGAAGGTTGTTTAGGGCCAACAGCAGGATATTCGAGGCCCATCCTGATCTTTCTCTACTCCCAGGACATGGACAGGACATCAGTTATCTTCTAACAGTCCTGATTCCTGTTGGTGCAGAATTTTATTAGAGTTACGAGACGTGGGCACTTAGAATTAGGCAAAATACTTCTGCTGAGTCATTACTGTAGTTGCAGACCTGGAAAAGAGATGTCTTTCGAACGTGTCGTTTCTCACCTTTCAAGGTGATATTTTTTTTTCTTTTGTAATCCTAGAAAGACAGTAATCTTGAAAACTTCACTTTACGAAGAAAGAAAAGATTTTCTGGCTGGGCACGGTGGCTCACGCCTGTAATCCTAGCACTTTGGGAGGCTGAGGCAGGAGGATTGCTTGTGCTCAGGAGTTCGAGACCAGCCTGAGCAAGAGCGAGACTGTCCCCACTGCAGAAAGAAGAGAGGTGGGTTACCCAGGTCACATGGGGACTTCACAGCTGAGCAACAGTCTCCACGTTCTTGGCCCAATGGTCGATATCAGTGGTTCTCAAAGTGTGGAACTTGGCAGAAAACAGATTCTCAGGCCCACCCTGACCTGCTGAATCAGAGACTCCGGGGGCGAGGCCCAGGGAGCTGGTTTCAGCAGCCCTCCCGATAATTCTGATGCCCCCTCGCGTTTGAGAGCCACAGTGCTACACGCAACTGCCATCTCTGGCCCCATCCTGCAGCAGCCGCCCGGTGGGAAGCAGCCACGGGAGCCTGGAGCCAGAACACCCTGGTTGCAAGAACAAAGAGGGCGGAAGCGATAAGGTAGCGCTTCCCTCAGCGCTAAGGCGGTCGCTGTGTGCCTGGAGTCTAGAAGGCAGTGGAGGGCCAAAGGTTCTGGTTTATGGCCCCTTCAGGTACTCTCCACTCCCTGCAGGGGCCTCAAGGGAATTTCTGCTCAGCATTTGAACTGCAGACCCAGACAGAAACAGAGTCTGAAGGCATTTTTGCTAAATTCGTTTCCCTCCTTCCAGGCATTGTTCACATTCTGTATTCATCCATTCATTCCTTCACTCACAGAGCAATGCTCAGAGTGGTTGGGTGCCCCCAACAGAGCCCAGAGCTGAGAATGCAAAGATTAAGGATGGAATGGGGCTGCTTTTAGTACAAGCTGGCAAATGGAAGCTTCTTCCACTCCCCTAGTGTATTGCTTCCCCAGCTCCCCTCCTGAGGAGTCCCTGAGCTCCAGCCACAAAGCGTTAAGGCCAGCCCAGTAAGGAGCCTCCGTGCCCTGCTCCACGATGCCATTGTGCCGGACAAGCAATAGACCTTCCAGTGCAGGGACAGGGCTAGCCCACAGAGGAGCCACCCAGCCCAGACACAGAGAGTCCAAAAGTCCCGCCAAATTCTCTGAGTCCAGTGGCGATCCAAGCTGGAGATGCTGCAGCTTGTCCCGGAGGGAGGGACCAAACAAGGTGCACTAACACTGAATGGCTTACAGGGTACAACCAGTGCTTTCCATACCACACAGAGGCCCCACAACAGCCTTGAGTATTATCTCCATTTTTCCAATGAGGACACAGGAAGGCTGAGAGTCTTGTCTAAGACTCCGCAGCTGGGAATCAGATTCCAGCCCACACCACTGGGCTCTGGGCTGCCTCTGCAGGAGTGGGCACTGGGCTTTGCCTCCACGATATTCCTAGGAGCTGCTTTGGCATGAGCAGTTTGGTGTGGAAACACAGAGCCTTGGTTTTGCCCCTAATCAGCTATATGGACTCCTTAATACTGTTGGATTGGGGTTAAGTTTCAGTATGAATTTTGGAGGGGACACAAACATTCAAGCCATAGCAGAATATGGGCTGGAAGAGGGTGGGGCCAAGGAATGACCCTTGACTAAGGGAGCTGGGTCACCACGCAAGCAGCAGCAGGAGTGGCGAGCTTGACCTTGGCCTGCAAGGGAAACCGGGGGCCACGGGAACACGGCAGGCCCCAGCTCCTGGACCTCAAGGACAGAGCAGGACCAGAAGCTGGGCGGACTGCCATGGAGAGGGGAGTTCCTTCTAATCTCTACCTGGGAAATGGTCGTGACCCACAGCTCTGGGATTGGGCTTCCCCTGGAGTGGGGACTGTGGGGCTGGCTTGGAAGAGGCCAGCAGTCCAGTGGCTCCCTTGCCCACTAGCCCTCTCTCGATGCTTTTCTCATTCTCTTCCTTCATTGCCCCCTCATATCGGGGGGAGATGGGCACACTGTCTGTGTCTGTGCAATAATCGTTTAGAATTAAGGGCACAGGCCCTGAGCCCTGAGCCTGGGCTTACGTCGATCTAGGACTCCACTGAAGAATTCGCTAACGTAGGCAACCAGTGCGCTTGTGTCTCGACCTGACTTCGGGGCACACAGGTTTCTCCTAAACCTCCCACGGAAATCCTCTTGCAGAGCTTCCTCACAGGCTGAAGCCTCTTTTAACGCCTTTCTTGGGTTTGAGGGAATGTTCAAGAAGCAGTTTTAGGCTAGGTCCTGCGGCCATCAGTCTATGGAAGACTCACTCACCAAAGATGCTGCAGATTCAGTGCTGTGAGTGGTGGAGAATGGTGCATGCCTGGAGAGACAGACTGCTGGACCTTTCTGAGAATCCTACAGGAGACTAAAAAACTCACTAAACCGGCCTGGCATGGTGGCTCGTGCCTGTAATCCTAGCACTTTGGAAGGCCAAGGCAGGAGGATTACTTGAAGTCAGGAGTTTGAGACCCTCCTGAGTGAAACCCCATCTCTACAAAAACTAGCAAAATTAGCTGGGCGTGGTGGTGCGCGCCTGTAGTCAGCTGCTCAGGAGGCTGAGGCAGGAGGATCGCTTGAGCCCAGGAGTTGCAGCTTGCACAGAGCTGTGATGACGTCACTGCACTCTAGCAGGGGCCACAAAGTAAGACTCTGTCTCAAAAACAAACAAATCAAAAAACCCAACTCACTAACCCAAGAAGAACCTGTGGAGCACCTTATCTTGGCTACAAAATGTTTCCTTGACATAACAGAACACTCAAGCTTCAACAAAGGTTTGGTGCAATGTTTTAACTAAAAGTTCTTAGAGAACAGTGACTCATTCCTGCCCAGGATCAAAGTTTTGATCCTGACAGCAAGCAGAGGCAAATTACCTCTGTTTATCCTTAAATTATCCAGAGAGCTGCTTCTCAATAGCTGGAGAAAACAAGCAATGATTTTGGACTGTCAGACAAAGAAACTCGAGTCCCAGAACCAGAGAACACTGTCAAGGTCAGTGGCTCAAACACAGAATTTTCAGAGTGTTTGAGCTTCTGTGGTTAATTACACCGTAAAAAGATAGTCAAGACTGGTAAGTGAGGGAACAGATTTCTTTTCCCTGGGATTCTGCCCTGTTTTAGGCTTTGCGCATTCACTCCCTGTGTGCCCAGAACACAGGGGCATGTGCTTGCCATGGCTTGGAGGGATAGGATTCTGAGACCGCGGCTGCACTGGGATCGGGTGGCATGGGCGGTGGGAGAGCCAGTCTCCCTGTCTAGGCGGTGCTCCCAGAAGGAGGGGAGATGGGATGCCTGCAAGGTGCGTAATTTGTGTACTTGTGTATTGACGCTCCTGCATGCTGACCCCAGGTCTTCCTCATTGCTATTTTTGGGAGGCAGTGGGGTGCCAGGCTTTAGTGAGGGAATGTGGAGTCTTTGGGTGTAATGTCACATAGTTGCCAGCAGAGGGAGACGTTGGGCTCTGTTGGGATTTGTGGGGGGTCCCCCCTGCACACAGACAGAATTTGAGAGGCCAAGTTTACTCCCAGCTGAGACAATTCCGTTGGTGGTGACTTGGAGTGCATGACTAAGGAAGGGAGAGTAGCAGATGTTTCCTCCCAAGATGTCAGCACCACCCAGCGCAGCCGGCCTGCCTGGGGCGTGAGCGGGCAGGCTGAGAGCGGGGACCCACCGCTGCGTGCCCGCTCCAGTGCCCATTTAGCTGCTCGCCAGGGACAGGCATTTCCTGGTTCTCTGCTCACTGTCTAGGCAACTGGGCATTCTGGAAGGTGTCTAGGAAATGCCAGTGGTAGATTTGTGAAATTCTTCTTTTTATTTATTTATTTTTTTGGGGGGGAGTGGTCTCGCTCTGTTGCCTGGGCTAGAGTGCAATGGTGTCCTCATAGCTCACTGCAGCCTCCAACTCCTGGGCTCAAGCAATCCTCCTGTCTTAGTCTCCCAAGTAGTTGGGACTACAGGCATGCACCACCACACCCAGCTAATTTTTAAATTTTTTTTAGAGATGAGGTCTTGAAATTCCCTAGGCTGGTCTCAAACTCCTGGCCTCAAGCAATCCAAGTGCTAGGATTATAGGCACGAGCCTCCGAGCCTGGCTGAGGTTCTTTAATCAACCACAGGCACCCAGGTTGCAAGTGGCAAGACCGGGGTGTGGGTGCGATGCTGAGGTTCAGAGTTCTCACCCTGCAGAGAGCCCTGGATTTAACACCTCCAAGGCCCATTTCTGACTCGATATGCCTGGGTCAGTTGCCTGACCTCTCTGTGCTTCTGTTTCCTCTCTCTAAAATGGAGATGTAGTAGTACCTGCCTAAAAGGATTGATGTGAGGAATAAATGAAATCATACGTTTTAGCATGCCTGGCACAGTATCTAGTACATAATAATATTGTTATATTTTTATGACCCCTAACACAACCCACATATTAATATCCTATTTATCTGTTTGCATGTAAATCTGTCTCCAAAATATTTGTAGCTGACCCTTTCAGGCTCCAACATTCCATCAGTAATGGGTAGAAACCTTTTTAAATGCCTACGGGTTCCCTGCCTTATTAAGCAAGTGTGACCCAACTTTTCCTATTGACTTGAGAACTAAAAATAAAATCCTAAGAATGGACCCCCTGTTGGCCAAGGGGACCCTAGAGAAATCTTAATACTGAGTTTCTGGCCATGACAGGATGGGAGGTCAGACACACCTTATTATACCCCCTCCCTTTTGTAGTTTAGACACAACTGACCTCCTGTTCCACAGGCAATACCTACAGCTTTGATTGGAAAAAAGTCTGACTTCAGTAACTTTCTCCCCATAACAGATCACCAACCATGGACTGGTTCTGGCCAATTTATAGAGGCTGAGCACTTGATTGTCTTTGCGTCCCTGCTTCGCCTTTTGACATACAGGGCCTCACTGTAATACATTTAAATGTTAGTCTCCACCCAAAAGTGAACATGGGTGATGTGTAACATGCATGTTTGTTTATCTCACATGGCCACAACCCCCTTTCATGAATATTCATAGCTCCTCCTATATCCTGTTGAATATGTACACTAGGGTAATCTTTTAGCATAAATTCCTGTCTTACCCCTCCCTCCCTCAAAGTGCCTGTCTTTTGTCTTTGGCCAGAGGCTCACTTCCCTGCCAGTCAGAATGGCCACCTTGCAGGCTGTAACCCTTTATAAGAAATAAAGTTCTCCTTTCCAAAGTCATAAATTGTGTGATTTTTGATGAGGTGCAGTGGCACCTGTAATCCTAGCTACTCGGGAGGCTGAGATGGGAGGATCACTTGAGGCCAGGAGTTCCAGATCAGCCTGGGCAACAGAGCAAGACCCTCTCTCTAAAAACATAAATAAATAAATAAATGTGTGATTTTTAAGCTAATAGACTTGAGGTCACAGGACCATCAATCAATAAACTATTTTAATTCAATACAGGTTGAGTATCCTTTATCCAAAATACTTGGTACCAGAAGTGTTTTGGATTTCAGATTTTTTCAGATTTTGGAATATTTATATATATATAATGAGATATCTTGGATGGGACCCAAGTCTAAACATGAAATTCATTCATGTTTCATTTACATCTTATACACATAGGCTGAAGGTAATTTTATACAATATTTGAAGACATTTTGTGCTTGAAACAAAGTCTGTGTACATTGAAACATCAGAAAGCAAAGGGGTCACTACCTCAGCCACCCATGTGGACCATTGAGGTGTCTGGCATCACCATCATTCCTGACTCTGAGTTTATGTACTACCAACAAGAAACATTTCTTACTCTTATTCACACATAAGTGCTTGACAGTAACAAATATGACATGCCATTAATACAGTGAAAGTGTAAGCATTCAGGGTGAGTAAGCAGCACAGCGGTGTCACCAGAACACCCAGATCAGCTACACGACACAGCAGACACCCGCAGGCTCAGTCTCCACCTGGGACGCTGCGTTTTGGTTAAAAAGTGACTGCACACTGCATTTGACTTCTCAGGTGAGAAGAAACATGAGAAGCAGTTGAGTCACCAGGAGGTGGGTCCACTATCGATGCGGAGGCACTCTGCTGGATGGCTTTTTAAAATGTTTCCTCCAGAGTCACCTGCGGCATTAACAGTGGTTTTTGTCTTAGAAGTCTCTCTTGGACTTTAAAAACCGACATGATTTCTTGTTGTTATGGATGCACACTGCTCTAGTCCTTCAATAAGCCCATCACACATTTGCACCTTGTTATCTACAGGAACTTTCTCTGCAGCGTTAACAATGTCATGCTCATTGTCATCATTATCATGATCTCCTTGATTCAGAACCATTTTGGCTGTTCCACCACCAGTTGATGAATGAACAACTGGAGCCCCATTATCAATGTAAAAACTCCTTTGGTATCCACTTCTTCCAGCTTACTGATGGACTCTCAGGTATATTTTTTGCATATGTAAGGAGGTCAGACATGATTTCTTTCTTACTTAACATACAGAACCCTTCAAAGCTACCAGCTTGTTCATCATCATTATTGAACATAGTCACAGGCCAGAGATTGTGTGAGCATGCACAACTGTGTCTTCCATCACTGTGTTCCAAGCACTGGCACCAGCACACACGGCATCCTTCATGCTAAACTCCTTTTGAATATTTTCCACACCCACACCTCTGTTCGCTGCCACTACCATGCTGTTCCAGAAAGTGGTTTTATCTGTGACTCTAAGAAAGTGAAAGAAAAAAAAAGAAAGCGTTTTTATATTTACCCTTCATTGATCTAAGAATACCCTGATCACATGGCTGGATGAATGATGTCACATTTGGGGGAAAGTACATGGAATAAACATTATTTTTATGGGACTTTCAGCTAGAGGATGAGCAGAACAGTTGTCCAGAAATAACAAAATCTTGTAGCCATCATTTAGACTAGCTTCCCTGCAGTGGAGCACAAGATGCTAGTGTACAAAATGTTTGTGAAAACAAACAGAAAAGATGTCCCTGGTGATATTTGCCTTTTGGTTAGTATCATATTGTACTGGTAAGAAATTTACTCCCGAAAACAGTGAGGACACAAGCTTTTGTCAACAGCAAGTTGACTCTGATGCATGCCTGCTGCATTAGCACATCCCAGCACAGATATTCTGTCCTTGACATCCTGAATTCCTGTAGGGGCTGTCTCATCGCTGTAGTCACTGTCTTTCTGGGGCAATAATCATAAAACAGTGATGTTTCATCAGCATTATAGACTTGTTCTGGAGTCAGATTTTCGTCATTGATGACCTTGGCAAACTCATCATCGAATTTCTCCACTGCTTTGTGATCAGATGTTTCAACACCATGAATCTTTAAGAATGTAATGCTCTGTCTTAAATTTCTGCAACTAGCCTGTTGAATATTCACAGTTCCCTTCAATGTTCAGTTCATCACGATCACCAAATCATTAAGCAGTATGTGTTCACTGCTACGCAGATGTATCCTCTTTCAATACACTTTTGAGATCTTCATTTTTAGCCTTACGCAGTGTTTTTCTGTTTTTCATTAAATTCTGTTCATTACCTTCGGCATAGAACTTCAACAGTTTATACTTCTGTTTCTTCAGGTCGCACGTGGTGGTCATTCCCACACTGTGCTCTTCTGCAAGATGTTTCACACTGACCCTGCTGTCCAATGTCTCCAACAGCTTCACTTTCTGTGCTGCAGATAAACACAAATGCTTCCTCTTTTTCTTACCACTGTCACCCATAAAGGTAACTGCAGGCCTTTTTGACATTTTCAACAATATCTTTATACCACAGAGCAGAGAATAAGCAAAAAACGCAGTGAGTAATGCATATACTGTGAGGTCTTGGCCCCACATGGCACATCATGGGGACCCTGCTGTTGGTGCGTCCAGCCTGCATATGTGTCCTTTCATTACCCTCTGTGGCCACGCTTAGGTGGGGGATTCTAGGCATTCATTGCAGCTGAAGGGGGCTAGGAGTATCTTTTTTCCACTGGGGACTCTGAATAAACTAAGCATTGTGCACATGCATTTTGACTGTGACCCATGACATGAGGTCAGGTGTGGAATTTCTCATTTGTGGTGTCATGTCAGTGCCCCAAACGTGTTGGATTCTGGAGCATTTTGGATTTTGAATTTTCGGATTAGGGCTGCTCAACCTGTAATGATTTCAGCAACTCTATTTGAGAGTAGAAGAGCCTCAGGAGAGCTTATTTCTCAGTTCTCACTTGTGTTGGATGCATGCGAAATTGCCAGGTATATGGCACACAGATAAGCAAGAATAACTTCTCTCTTAAGATGTGTGTGTAGACAGATGCAGCTACATCTCCATCATGCACACACACAGGGGCAGTCTCTGACTTGCCACATTTACCTACAGGAAGAGCCAACCCTAACCCTCCACTGCTGAGCGCACATTGCCCTGGGGCCATTGTAAATGAACAAACAAACAAAACTTCAAGATCAAACCGTCTTGTGAGAACCCAGAACAGGGGAAGAGGGTAGAGCAGGAAACGAAGGAAAGCAGAAAGCCTTGAAGGCAGAGGTTTGCAATCTCAACTGCACATTAGGTGGGGAGAGATGCTGAGTTCTTTGGTCTGGGGTCCCCACAAATCAAAAATAAATAAATAACATTTTTTAAAACTCCCAGGTGATTCTAATGGGCAGTTGGAGTTGGCAACTTTGGCTTAAAGTCTGGCCTCTGCCTTCTGATTTCAAGATTGTTCTGTTTCGAGCACCAAATGAGGCACAAAAAGCCTCATCTTTCTTGTTATGGTACGGAGTGCAAGAAAGACCACCTTGAGGCCGAATGAGCCAAATTGTGAGTCTTTATTAGCTGGCTAGCGACTACCCTCTGCACCACCACAGATGGCTGCACAGAGAGCAGTCCAGAGCCAGAAAAGTGAGAAGACTTTATACTAATTTGGAGGGGGGCTACGTGACATTAAACACGACATAGTGGAACAAAAATAATCACATCATACATTCCATAGCCGCGGGGTCTGGGACCTGCCTCAGACCACCTGCCTGGCCACGTGACTGATTACAGTCTTTGAGCAAGCAAGGTTACAGAAGCAGATAGCATCAGTAAAGGCAGGGAGCACTTTCTTGGGTGAGGCAAGTACAGTAAATTTTACTACAGACAGCTGGGGCACTTACACAATCAGTTACAAGGTCATTGCTTACAGAGTACAGATTTTTCTATTAGGGTGAGGTTTACAAAATACAAGCTTTTTACTCTACAGACAGGAATGAGTCTTGAAACAGCGTTTTCATAATAACTTTTTATATTTTTGAGGCCTACTACTACATTTCTCTGCTGCACCCCTTTTAATAAAAGGACTTGTTCTGTAAAATTTGGGTGCAGTCAAAAGGCCACATTTAAGGACCTAGAAAGCCACAGTTCCCCCATCCCCGAAGGAGTTTCACTTTACTTTTCTACACTGCCAGATAGTCTAAGAATTAGAGATTCATTGCTGTAAACTGGTATCTTTATGTTAAAAATTCACTTCCTGGAGGGAAGTAAATCAGCCATTTGCAACTTAATTAGTTCTTCACACCCAGGTGAGTTCCAAGTTAATGAAGGAAGGAAGTTGGAAAATGTTATGGAGTGTACCTGGTTTGGCTGTGCCCCAGCCACAACTCAGGAGTCTGGGACAGTGACTGCCAACTAGGAATCCCAAACCACTCAATCTGAACCTCTGCGGTGGGGCTCAGGCCTCCATATTTTTTTTTAAATCCCCAGGGGATTCCACTGAGCAGCCAAGGGTGTAGACCCCTGGTTTAGGGGGAGAAGGTCATCGGGAAGCAGAATAGTAGTACAGGAAGGGAGATGGCAAGATACTGCCTATCGTCAGTCTTGGGGCCCAGAGAATGATACTCAAAAGCATGGTGGTTTGGCACGCTGAGCACTTTTGAATTAAAGTCTTTAGAAGGCTTTAGAAGTTCTCTCAGAACCAAGAACTTTCAAACTGTCTCTTGTTTCTGCACCCCCGCCAAGTACAGGGAGGGGCTCTCTCTGGAAGTTCCCTTATGTGACTGAGGAAAACTTCTTCTAAAAGAAATACGGTTGTCTTAAGACCCTCTCCCTAGGAATCTCATCAGATAGCCAGGAAAGACTCAACACTGGAGAAGAGAAAAGACTAGAAGTGGCCATCATGCCCAGACAGACTTTTCAGCTATTCCTTCGAGGGCAGCTCTGAGAGGTTACCTGGGAGACTTTACTGCACAGTGAGACTCCTTTGTTCACAGTGAGGTTCTGCCCCTCACCTTCCCAATGCCTCCCCCAGACCTCAGAGGAACTTTGTCCACAGCCACGGTCTGTCTTCCAGGCCCATTCATTTCCCCTGAAAACTATTCACTACCCCTCACGACTGCCTGAACCCCCATCTCCCTTTCTCCTGTGAAGAGGGTGCTATTTAAGCTTCAGCCATCTGGCCCTTCTTTGAATCTCATATTTTGTATGGATTTTGTTCTTAAATGCATGCCAATAAATCTGTATGTTTTTTCCCCTGTCAACCTGTCCATTGTCAGTCATTTCTTCAGATTTGAACCTTTAGAGGGAGAAGGCAAATTCTCTTCTCCCCTGTTTCAGGGAGAAAACTTTTTCCACTGCTGTTTTAGGTTCTGTGTTTGGGGGTCTGCAAATTAAACTGATAAGAGACAGATTAGAAAAAAAGACATATTTTAATAACATATGTACAGGAATTCACAAGAAAAAAGTGCCTCAAGGAGATGGTTAGAATTGAGGGTTTATATACCATATTACTAGAGAAGAAAGGGTACTTATAGGAAAACAAATGGCTTTTTGGAAAGACGAGTGGGCTTTTGAGAGAATAGATGGGGCTGGGTGCAGTGGCTCACACCATAACCCTAGCACTCTGGGAGGCCAAGGCGGAAGGATTGCTTGAGCTCAGGAGTTCAAGACCAGCCGAGCAAGAGTGAGACCCGTCCTACTAAACATAGAAAAATTAGCCAGGCATCATGGCCTGTGCCTGTAGTCCCAGCTACTTGGGAGGCTGAGGCAAGAGGATCGCTTGCACCCAGGAGTTTGAGGTTGCAGTGAGCTACGATCATGCCACTGCACTCTACCGAGGTGACAGAGCGAGACTCTGTCTCAAAAAAAAAAAAAAAAAAGAGAGAATAGATGGGCGATATCGTAGTCTTGTGACAACAGTAGTGTGGCTTCTAGTCTATGGTGATAAAAATCAGTTTTCCCATTCCTCCCAGAAAGGAGCATTTTATGACAACTGAGTTTGAATGGGAGCAGAATATGCCACCCCAAAATATGCCACTTTGGCATAAAACCATTTTGAGCTGAAAGCAATTGAGAATGAAGCAGACATAAGAAAAGCTCTCTGCCCTCCAGCTATTTGCCTAAAAGCAGGACATAATTTGTAAAGCTGTCCCCCCTCCCCTCGCTACCCCTTGGGCAGAAGTCGTCACCCAGCAGAGATAGCTCCAGACTCATCCCATTTTGGAGACTCACCAGAAGAGTGTACGTAACAAAACCTTACTAGCCAGCCCTCATCCACCACTAACTTCCCCAGATAGTTCCCTTCCCACAATTTGCTGCCCTACAAATGCAGTCTTTTTCCTCTTACCACTTTTCTAAAAATTTATCGTTCTTTTGATAAGATGCCGCATAAGCCCATGTTCTAACCACTCCTTTAAGTTTGCCCGTACGAGTGTGATGCACGCGTTAATAAACTTGTTTATTTTTTTCTTGTTAACTTTTCTTTTATTCGTCTTATTTACAGGGTGCCAGCGAACCTCAGATAGGCAGTTTTTCCTCCTCTATAACTTCTTAGGGAGGCTCTGCTTTTAGGCAGATGTTGGAGTTCAGGAAAAATAAAAACGAAATTATGCTCAAATGTCTTCAACACAGAATAAGGCGTATGTTATAGTGGAACATTCTGGCCCCCTTCACTATGAAATAGCTGCGGCCAGGCCTGCTGTCCTTTGACTACTAGAGCAAGTGCATGTGTTTGGCCTGGGTACCTTCTGCCTGCTGGGCCCCCACTGCTCAAGCCCCAGCTCCAGTCTTCATCAGTCGGCTTCAGTGGGCAAGGCTGATGCCACAGGGAGGGTAGACATGACACGTGAGCATCGCGCGCCCAGATCCAAGCCGGTCGTGCACACCTTCCGCCCACCTGCACCCTGTCCTAGGCATGTTAACCCACTCCCCCTCTTCCCTGCCTCCCCGCTCTGTGTTTTACTGATCTAACAAGCCGTGTGATCCAGCCTCTATATCAGCCTGCCTGGGACTGTACTTGGAGGCTTCCATAGCATAAAGATAATTCTCCACATGACAGAACATGGACAAAGATATTCATCGGTGTGGTGGGTGGTGGGGGACTCCGAAGTGACCTAATTGTTCATCACTAAGATGAACAAAAAAAATGCTGTGGATGAATAGTAGGGTAATCTCAGCAGTGAGAGGCAATGAACCAGATTAGGAGCTTGCAAACTTTTCTTACTGTGACCCACAATATGGAAATATTTTGTGCATTGCAACCCAGAACTGATCTAATGTTGAAAAGAAATTCGTTAAAATGTATTTAATTAAGTCTGAGGCACTCTGATATTTTCTATTCATTTTTTATAAACACTGCTTATGACTCTACCAAACTGGTTTCACTAGCCACTAGTGAGACCTAACATTGTTTATAAAACACTGACTTGCATGTGTATGTACATCAACAGAGGTGGTCTTAAATCATACTGTTGGGTGAGAAAAGTAGGAAACAGAACAAGATTTATAGCACAATGCAACTCAGGAAAGAAAAACCGCACATCCTCACACGAGGATACACACATAGTTAAAGACATATATCAAACACATTAGAGGGGGTGCCACTGCGGGGAATGAAAGAAGAGTTGGTAGAAGAACATGAAAAATAAACCCTGGAAGGATCCCGTCAATGTGCCATGAGCGGAGAATGGTTAGTGGGCTCTGAACCCGGGTCCAATCAAACAAAAAGATGGAGATGGCTCTCTTGCTGGAAAAGTTTGAGAATCATGTAAATATCCTGAAAATATTTAGGGGCTAGAGGATGTGATATTGAGGATTCTTTAAATGTATAATTAAAATCAGTTCATAAGGGTCAGAGACAAATATCTTCCAGTGCAAAGATGGAAGAGAGGGGGAAGTGTCCCCTCCCCATCAACACAGGGGGCAGCTGAGTCAGAGAAGCAAGGCTGGCCAGCGTACCACAGCGTGCTTCAGGGGAGGGGGCTGGAATCGGCCGCCTGGCCCCAAGGAAGGGCTCTCTGCTGGGTGGAGTGCCCCTGCCTCGGTGCTCACCCTTTCTTGCCCACAGTTCCTGCAGCCCAGGGGGGCCATGCTTTCTGCCACATGACCCTGCCCCTAGCCCTTGGTCACAGCTTTTGGGGACAGCGTTGGGCCCCTGAGCTCCAGAGTAGCCAGCCCTCAGGCTGCTGAGTTGCCTTTAAATTGAGCAGCCTGGCCCTCAGGAATCTGAACCCGGAAGTGGAGGGATGGTTTGCCATTAGGGAAACAGAAAGGTCACGGGCGGAGCCTGGGCGGGAGAGGCCGGAGTGCGGTGAGCAGGCCAGTTATGAGGAACAGAAACCCTGGCCAGGCTGCGGAAGAGGGTGGGAGGCAAAGACGTAGATGCTAAAGTAGGCTGGGCCGTGTCACCAGCACAACGGAGCCGGCTGACACGCTGAACTCCTGCAAGCCCCGGGCAGCACAGAGCAGGGCACAGAGCCGGGGGAGCGGGGGCTGGTGGGGCTCACCTGGCGGAGCTCAGACCCGCCACAGGGCAGCCCTGCAGAGCGGTGGCCACGGTTTCCATGCCGAAAAGTGACCCTCAGGCTTCCAAACTGTCTCATTTTCAAGAGAAGCGAGTGCTGGGGCTCAGAAACAGACTTCTAAAATACATACGGCGCTTTGACATGCTGAACTGCGGAGGCAGCCTCAGATCTCCCCGATCTCCCCGGGCTCCTGCCCCTCAACCCTCTATTTGTCCCAAAGCACAAGATGAAGTTGTTTCCTGAGGTTCCCCTGTCTGCCCAAAGTCTGGACCCGCCGAAGGAGAGAGAAAACAATGACCTTTTGTCCCTTCCCTGAGTTTTTATGAACTGAACTCATATTGTGTGATCAAAGACTAAAGTCTGCAACACACCTGGAGAGCTTCTGTCACTATCAATGCAGGCCACTGTATGTTCTCCAAGTCCATTGGCTTTCCCCTAAAAATCGTTTACTACCTCCCTAAAACCATCCACACTTCCCCACCTCCCTTTCTTCTAAGAAGGGTATATAAACATCTGTACCCTATCGAATGGGAGGCAGTCGCTCTGATCTCCCCCTGTGCACACTGATAAATTCATATATACTTTCTCCTGTTACTCTGCCTTTGGTGAGTTGATTTCTCAGCAAGTCTTCACAGGGTGAAGGTAAAGTTTTCACTCTGCTCCTCCATCGAAACTCCAAAATTTAGCAAAAAACCCTCAATTTTTGAGTTGACAACTTGGTTTTTTGTTGTTGGTTTTTGTTTGTTTGTTTGCTTTTAACCTGGAAAAAGTTTGTGGACAAATCGAAGCACGACCACAGGCTGAGGGTGATAGGCAAGCAGCCAGCTGGAAACCCAAAGGCCAGCCACCCTCCCCCAGTGAATCCCTAGAGATCCTGGTCTTCCGCATGGCTCCTCCCAGATCCTTTGACCCAGCCTGCTTTCCTTGTAAACATCACATCTAACAGACTGGGTGGTGGTGTATTTCCTGGTTTCCCCAGAGCTTAGGCAAAGCTGTGTCTAAACCTTTAATTTCCCTAGTCATCTGTGCTCACCTACCAACTCCTGGGCCCGAATTTGGCTTCCTGCACACTTTGATCTCTGTAAGGGTGCCCTGATAAGGGAAGAGTGCAGACCCATTCTGGGACGGGGTGGACTGGCAGTCTGTGCTATACAATGACTCTGGGTGTATTTGTTTACTGTTGCCAAGAGGCTGAATGTCTCAGAGTGTGGTGACCAGTCCAGTGTGCAAGTCTGCAAAGAAAAAGTTCATAGAAGTCTCCCCCACAGAGCTTCGAGGTCTGCCTGGAAATTTGCAGGGTCCTGATGCCCTGGAGGGCTCCCAGCTCAGGAGGACTTGCCTTTGGAAAGTGGGACCACACAGAAAAGGCCACCTGCAAAGGTCCCATCTGAACCACTCTCCATCACCCCACCTCTCTGGCCTCTAAGTATAGCAGCACCTTCAAAACACAACAAATGTGGGGGAAGTTTCTGATACATAGAAACATTGGGGAAAGTTACTGAGTTCCTGCTTGGTTCATTCATTGCTCCAGCCACAGCCAGTCACCTGCAGCCCCATCATCCGGGCTGGGTGTCGCGGTGGATGGGTGGCTGGCTGACATAGGCCCGTTCTTCACACACAGTGTAAGCATCACACCTTGGACCCACCACACCCAGGAGACAAGACAAGGAGGAAAGCCAGGCAGAGCAGGGAAGCTCCTTGGCCCCAGCTGTGCTAGAATGCGGTAAACAAGGTCTGTGTTGTATCAGGCACAACGAGGAGGTCAGAACGCAGGGCTGGGGCGGAGGCAGAGGAGGCGAAGGGCATGGGGAAGCGGGCGTGGAGGGAAAGGAACCAGCCTGCAGCGGCTTGAATCGCAGGGAGGGGGCCGGGAGGAGAGGAGACCTAGTGGGTGAAGGCAGGTGGTGGGGGTGGGGGAGGCCATGGGGCTGGTGCCCTGCTGTCTCCAAGGCCACAGACAAGGCGGGAACTCGAGAGGTCAGAAGTACAAGGCACCGGTGGCAGGAGGGTTAGTCATCCTAGCACCACTCGGCGTCACAACTGCCCAGTGAACCTAGCGGCTGCTCCTAGCAGACTCCCTGCTATTACCTCGGGGCCTCTGGAGCACATCTGCCCTGCCTCACCCCCAAGACCAGGAGCCCTTGGCCCCCTCCTACCTCCAACTCCTCAAAGGAGAGACTTCCAATGCCCGGATCCACCTCCCCAGACAAAAGCTTTGCACGGATGGAGTTGCTTCTAGGATCTAAGGTTCCCTGGCCAAGATCATGAGTTACCAGGACTTCAGGGCGCTGGACAGGGCAGCCTTCTGGGCACTGCACACACACTGCTGCACGGATCCTCCCAACGCCAGCAGGGAGAGGTTTCCCCGTTGGACAGAAAACGAAGGCGCAGAGAGGGGAAGTGCTTGCCCAGCCGCATTTGCAGCCTGGTCTGTTGGCAAACTTTACCACTAGCCCCTACTCTGGGACTGGCACAGAGCCATGAAAGAGGGACAAAGTCCCAGCTCTCATGGAGCTTACAATATTTTAGAGAGGGAAAGAGACGATCCAGGAAAATAGAAGAGTGCAGCTAGTGATCAAGCACATGCAAAGGTAATAGAGTAGCAAGTGGGGGAGGGAGCTACCCTGGCTGGGAAGGTCAAGAGAGGCCCCTGAAGAGGCCGGGGGACCCCAGGGGAAGGCCTGCCAGAGAGAACAGGGAGCCCAGGAGCCCTGAGACAGGGTAGCTGGTGCCCAGGGGAGAGGAGCTGAGCTGCAGGAGATGGGTGGAGGGAAGGGAGGGCAGGGCCAGGGTGCTCAGCCTCAGGCACCTTGAGAAAGAGGGGATGGGAAGATGCTTGAGGGGGCAGAGGAGGTGGGAGCAGAAGCTGTTCCCCAGGCATCCAGGCTAGAGATGAGGGGCCTGGACTGGGCCCAAGCTGGCAGCTGAGGGGCAGAGAGAGGGGATGGAGTGGATGTGAGATGTAGGGAAAAGAGATGCAGGGTGTGAGGCCTGACCCAATGAGGCCAGGAAGGGAGCAGAAATGACGGAGAAGCAGTTTTTGACCCTAAAACCCAGGCACTTTACCACTGACAGTGACTTGTCTTTTTCTTCTTTGCTCCTCATTGGCCAGGACAGTGTTGAGTACACAGTAGCTATTCAATCATTTCATTCATTTATTCAATGGATATTTACTGAGAACCTACTATATGCCTGGTTCTGTCCTAGGCACCAGGGATATACCAGTGAACACAGCAATGTCCTAGGCCTTTTGGGGCTCACACCATAGAGAGGGGACAAATAAACGTATGTGTGTGGGCAGAAGGGAAAAGAAAATGGGGGACTGTTTTTGATGTAGGGGTTAGATGTGGGGGTCATGGTAGGCTTCTTTGAAAAGGTGACATCTGAGCCCAGACTTCTAGGGAGTGAGGTGGTGGGTCTTAGATGGGAATACCTTTTTTTTCTTAAGAGACAGGGTCTTGCTATGTTGCCCAGGTTGGTCTTGAATTCCTGAGCTCAAGTAATCCTCCTGCCTCAGCCTCTCAAGTAGCCGGGATTACAGGCATGAGCCACTGCACTGGCTTCCTTAGATGGGAATATCTTGAAGAACATTTCAGGCAGAGGAAGCAGCAAGTACAAAGGCCCAAGAGGTGAGAGAGTGCTTGTTGACTGGCCAATAGATCTAGTGCTTGTTGACTTCACTGATCAGTACCTGTGTCCCTACCATTAGACTTGGAATTCTCTCAGAAAAGCTCCTGAGTCTTCCTCATCAGACAAGAGTGGTCATAAGGGTGGGGTGTGGGCCACTTCCTGCCTTTCCTTATGCCATTCCTCTTTCCCTAACCCTAGCCAGGCTTAGGAGTCGGGGTCCTGGAGGGACAGGGGTTGAATCTGTCACAGTTTGGAGAAAAGGTAGAGAAAGTCGAGGAACAGGAGGTTCTGTGCTGTCCCAGAGCCCATCACCCATTCCCACACTGTTTCTGGTTTTAACATCTGGGGTCCCAAGTGTCATACAACCCCCACTCTGCCAAGGCCACATCACACTGAAACTCCCTGCCTCTAGGACATTCATCCCTTGGCCTTCATTTGCCTTTCTCACCAGGGGTTGGGGGTACACTAAGGGAGGGGATGCTGCCACTTCCTGCTCCATCCCAACCCCCCAAGACGGAGGAAACACCTAGGAGGGCCTGAGGTCTTAAACTCTTAGCTCAAATTCCACCCCGACTCCGGCCCATGTCCCTTGTCTTCATATGAGCATAAGATGATCGGAACTAGAAAGTCACTTCCTCCTTATTATTCCTACGTCATTGCTGCTTCTCCAGCTGTCTTGCTGACAAGACAGGTTGCTCTAAATTCTACTGATTCAAGACTTTTCTATTCTTACCAACAAAGCATAACAGGCAACGTATCCCCAAACATGCCTGACCACATACACGAAATCTTAAAAGGCATACGGTGGGTGTAGATTACCCAACCTGACAGTACCTTCTCATTTTAATCCCAGGCATTGTCCTCCTGGTCAGGTGAAATGCTGCCACTCAGAACGTCCCTCCCACAGAGTGTTCTAGGGCTTAGTGCAAGGGACCCCCAACAGGGCCAAGTCCTTCTTTCCCACACGAGCCCCTCCTCCCGAGCCTAGGGCAATGGAGGAGCGCCCGGTTTCTGAAACCCTTGATGGGGGCGGAGGCAGGCAGGAGCAGTGGAGGGCAGGCGGGAGAGCAGAGCAGGCTAAGCTGGCGGGGCCTGGCCAGCTGCCCCTTGCCTGAGCTCAGCCATTCTCAAAGCCGGCCCTGGACCTCAGCAGCAACATCACCTGGGGCCTCGCCCTCACCCCAGATCTACTCGGTCAGACACTCTGGGGAGGGGCCCAGCAGCCTGTGTTCTCGAGGAATCTGCGCCCCAGGTGGAGCGGCCCTCGGAAGTTCAGGAGCGAAGCAGCGACTCCGGGTTCTCCTCCCTCGGACCCGGGGATCCCTCCCCCCGCGTGCCGGGTCCTCCCCTCCGCTCCCGGCCGCTTCGCTGACTCAGCGTTACCCGAGCTGCGGAGGGCGGCGGGGCCGCCGGAGCCCGCCCGGGTTAATTGCTCGGCGGTGCCGGCCCCCGCCCCGCCCCCGGGGAGACGTCGGGAGTCGGCGGCCGGGCTGCTGCCGAGCGGCGGCAGGGAGCGAGGCGGCGGCGCGGCGAGCCCCAGCGCAGCATGACTGCCATCGCTGTGCAGGTAGCCCGGGGCGCTGCCCCACCGCAGGGGGAGAGGAGGGAGGGTCGCACCACTGCGAGCTCCAGCCCCGGACTCGGGGTGCGAGCGCCGCGCGAGCCCGCCCCCCGTAGCAAACCTGCAGGGTCCCCAGCGAACCTGCCGCACGGGAAGTGACTTGGGGCGCCCGCCCCCCAACGCTGTTCCTGCGGCGCGCACGCCCCCTGCGCCTTTGGCTCCCAAAGTTCCCTGGGAAGGATTTTTCCGCTTCTCTTTGGGGTCCCCAGCGACCTACGGGTTCGGTTCACCATAGGGGTGCCTCCTTTGTAAGAAACGAGGCGCGTCTGGGGTGTCGGGCGGGCAGAATAGACTTGCAAAGTGAGGCTTATGTAACAGGGCATGCATCTCTTGGGAAGCTAGAACTTTCTGGGAGCGGGGCTGCGTTTGGGGTGCTGGGCGTGGGGCGGACTCGCCGGGGCGCGGGACACCTCGGAGCAAAAACTGGCGACGGGAGGGCCGGTATCCCGAAGATTTGGTTTCTCTTAAGCACGGTGCCAGATGTTTATGATGGCGAAGAACCTGCACGTTCCCACCCCCGCCCCTCCGGCCCGCCGCTCTCCAAAGGGAAGTCAGTGGGTGGCGGTGCCGCTGCCCGGTGGCGGCGGGCAAGCTTCCTTTCGGCGCAGGCATCCACCAGCTCGCCGCCTCCCGTCCAACCTCGGGACTGATTACAGAGGCCGGGGGACGGCCTACAACTGCTCGGCATGCCCGGCGCCTCCGACCTCGTAGATCCTGTTTCGCCCATTTCATGGATGAGGTAGCTGAGACTCAGAAGTAACCTACCCACAGGCCGCTGCTGAGTAACCGGGCAGCCAAGTCACAGAATCATTCAAACCCTGGCCTTTCTGGCTCCAAGTCCGCCTGACCCCCTTCTGCCATTCCTAAAGGGAGAAATCCCACCCGCAGGCCCGCCCCCAAACCTCTTTTAGCCAGGACCTCTCCCATCGGGTGGGGCAGGGAGTGGGAGGCTGTGAGCTCCTCCTCTTTGTTCTGGGGCTTATCTTGAATGTGACCTGGCAGCCCCCTGGGACAGCCCAGTCGGAAGGGTGGAACCGAGTGTGGTCTCTCCCCTCAAGGAGCTTACAGTCCATCTGCAGAGAGAGACTTGAAAACTAGGAATGGGGAAGTGAGTGCATAAGTCAAAGGTGCACTAGTTGTTGGCAGGATTAACTTCGGCAGGGGAGGTGGAGGAAGAAGAGGAGGACTGGTAGCAAGGTGAGAACTCTGGGCTAGGGGAGGCCACAGGCTCCAGGGAGGGAGGTCGTGCCAGGGACTGTTCTAAGCACTTTAGGGGGATAACTCTTCACCCCCACGACTACCGTAACTTGCCAGAGGTCAAACACAGGCACAAAGCGAGAGCTGGGTCATGCAGGGACGGGTGGGCCAGGCTGCAGCTGAAGGAACAGAGGCAGGCCTGCTCACTACGAGGCTGCTGGAGAAATCTCAGGATGTCGACGACGGTGGTTGCGATGGCCTCACCCGGGCCTGGGCAGAGTGGGTGGTGAGGAGAGCCAATATGGGAAACATGGGGCGGATGCAGGGAACGAGTAGGGAGGAGCCCAGGGTGTCTACTTAGGGTGCTATTGGTTGAGGGGAGCAGGTGGGGGCCTGGGTTACAGAGCAGGACAAGACCATGGCGTTGGACTCAGTAGCCCAAAAGTGTCGAGCAACCTTGTTCTACAGGTCACTGGAAATCATTCAAGGTTGCAGATGAAAAAGGGAAACACTTGCATTTTTTATTTTATTTTTAGCAGAGGAAGTCAAGGCCCAGTGAGATTTAAGTGATTGCCCAAAGTCACCCAGCTGGGGGCTGGCAGGATAGGGGCAGGACTGCCCTCATCCCCTCTCTTCCACTGCCCACCTGCCCTCCAGCAGCTCATTCCAAGCCCTGAATTACTGAAAGCTGCTGGCAGAGGTGCCCACAACAAGGAGTGCGGTGCCCAGTGGTTAGGAATGAAGGTTCCAATAAGTGTTATTAGTGTTATTCATACGATTTATAGCTGCCCACACGCATCTTTATATACATGATCTCATCTAATCCTTGGGAGTTTTAGTGGTGGCCAGAGAGTTTGAATGAAGCCCTGCTTTGGGATGGGAGGGGAAGGAGATGAAATGAAGTCAGTTGTCTTTGCTTTCTGATCCCAACATGATGTCTGAGGGCCTGGAGATTAAAGTCCAGTCTGTGCCCAGGACAGGTGGGGTTGAGGAAGGGACAGTATGTGCCTCTTTCCCAGACAGCCTGGTGTCTAGAGTTAAAAGGTTTCTGGGTGCTGTGGTCCTGTGACTTGTTCTCTGCCTCTGGGGCTCTCCCCTCCTAGGACCATGTCAATCTCTAGGGACGTCGTAACCTTGCCAGGTGCTTTCCCAGCTACTGCTTTCCTGCAGGTGTCACCAACTTCATTTTACAGATGAGAAAGCAAGGGGCAAAGAGTTTAAGAAACTACCCAAGGATGAACACCTTTAATGGTTCATAGAGTAGACACAGAGGTTTTCAAAGGTTTTTTTGATTTGTTTCTTACCAATAGATCCTGGGGGGTTTTTTGGTAATAAAAAGCAATACAGACTCTTGGACCCCTAGTGTCTCAAGCAGGTTGCAGGGATCTGTGGTGGTTGAAGTGAGGAAAGGGACCCAGAGCCAGCCTGCTCAGCTTCCCCAGGAACCCCTGCTTCAGTGCCTACAACCCCTCCTGGAAGCCAGGGAACACAGTTTGAGAGCCAATATGTACCAGCTGAGTGGATCCCACCTCCTGCACATTGTACCATTGTCTGGGCAGCTATAACAAGCATTGTTGTGATTTAGGTGAGTGATCTTGGGCAAGTCACCTGCCCTTGGCATAGTTTCCCTCTTTATGTGCCCCCAACAGAGCTTCCTACTCTACCAACCTCACAGGTTTGAGAATAAAATAGGATCCTACTTAGAGGTGCTGAAAGCTAACTGCATCCTTATTCCTGTATCCCTGGGGTTGAAATCAGCAGTAGCGCCTGCATCTGTGGCGTGTTTGCAGACAGGCTTGCTGGGCCCTGGCCACAGGAGTCTCCCAGGAGTGAGGCTTTGCTCTATGTCCCTCGGGGAGACATGTGGCCCAGACTTGCCTCCGGAAGACTCCATTGGCACATGGCTTGGGGTGCACCCTCCAAGGTCCTCATTTCTCCATTCTCTGGTTTCTTAGCAGTGACTGTCTGCTTTGCTTACCTCCCAAACTGGGATGTTGCCTGGCTGCTTCTATACACGCTGTAAAGAGGACGATTTAATTTATGACTGGGCAGGAGACAGGGGTCGAAGGGAGCTTCAGGTGGAAATGACAGTGGTGGGAACTTCACCCCTCGTTTATTCCACAGCTCTTCCTCAAGCACCCACTGAATGCCCAGGTCAAACACTGCCAGGTACTGGGGACGCAGTGGTGACGAAACACAGGGGCCCTGCCCTCTCGGAGAACGTAGTGTCTGTGTGAGACAGGCGGCAGTATGCAACTGCAGACTGTGGTCAGAATGGTGAAGGGAAAGAACAGGTGCCCGACGCAGAATACCAGGAGGGCCTTGCTTTGGGCTGGGTGGGCAGGAAAGACCTCGCTGCAGAGGAGACTGTAAGCTGAGACGTGAAGAGTGGAGAAGAGGAGTCGTCCCGGAGGGCCAGAGGAAGCTGCGGAAGAGCCTTTTCAGGCCAAGGGGCCAGTAGGTCTGAGGGAAGAAAGTTCTAGGCATGGGAAGAGGGCTGCTGTGCCCGAGCGTGCCCAGGGGGAGTTTGCTGGGAGCTGAAGTTGGATCGTGCAGGCTTATGGGCTGTGTAAGGAGTTTTACTCTTTGAAGTATTTCTTTCTTTTGCTTTCTGGGTCAGGGGTTGGGATTGGTGCCCAGGTGGTGTCCCAGGACTGGGAGATAAGAGACATCTCAGTGGACACCTGGCCTGGCTTGCCAGGAGACCGAGGTGGGGGTGCCCCGTTCCCTGGCTGCAGCAGAGGCTGAGGAGAGCCGCAGTGGCTTCCCCACACCTAGAAGCTGCCAGGGCAGTTTGGTTGGCAAGCTCTGGGAGGCGTGCAGGCTGTGCGAGTCCGCAGGGCAAGGTGCAAACATCACTTTGAGGACGGACGGAAAGGGAGCAGTAACATGGAGTCCTGCACTGACGGGGGGTGCGGGATCAGGTGAGTGGGGAATGGCCGTGTTCCGGGGAGGTGGAGGGGACCTTGTATTGATACGCTTGGTACACCCTCCAGCCCTGCCAGGCAGGATTCTTGTTTTACACACAAAGAAACCTAGGCCGGCTGCATGTTCAGGGTCGCTGCAGCCAGGCAAGGCAGGTTTTCTGAATTCGGAACCGACTAGGATTTGCCAGTCCCAGTATAAAGATCGTGAAAGGAAGAAAGGTCAGGGAACTTTTCGTGCCTGGTGAATCCTGGACTGTAAACGCTTGCGGTCCAGGCTGGAGGACAGAGGACAGGTGGAGTGGGAAAGGGCTCCCCAGAGAAGGTGGGTCTATGCTGCGGAAGCCACGAGGAAACGGGGGCGTCCAGGCTTCACGCGAGACCTGAGAGAAACTGTGGCTGTGAGAGCTGGAAGACCAGTTCGGGGGTCTTTCTGGAGGGGCTGGAGGGCCCTCACTGACGCGGTGCTTCCTGTGGTGTCTTCCAGGCCCAGAGGCTGTTGGGCCAAAGGAGGCCCCGCCAGTCCTTCTTTGAATCCTTCATCCGGACCCTCATCATCACATGTGCCTCCCTGGCCGTGGTCCTGTCTTCCGTCTCCATCTGTGATGGGCGCTGGCTCCTGGCTGGGGACCGCCTCTTTGGGCTGTGGCACTACTGCATCGCCACCAACCAGAGCGAGCCGCACTGCCTCAGAGACCTGGGTCAGGCCCACGTGCCCGGGCTGGCCGTGGGCATGGGCCTGGCCCGCACCGTGGGTGCCTTGGCCGTGGTAGCTGCCATTTTTGGCCTGGAGCTCCTCATGGTGTCCCAAGTGTATGATGATGTCCACTCACGGCGCAAGTGGGCCATGGGCTCCGTCCTCCTCCTGGTCTCTTTCGTCCTCTCCTGTGGAGGGCTCCTGAGTTTTGTGATCGTGCTCAGGAACCAGGTCACGCTCATCGGCTTCACCCTGATGTTCTGGTGTGAATTCACTGCCTCCTTTCTCTTCTTCCTGAATGCCATCAGTGGCCTTCACGTCAACACCATCACCCATCCCTGGCAACAACCAAGGAAGTTTTAGGGCCCCCCCACCCAGGGACATCAGGTGCTACAAGAAAGTGTGGTCAGAATGGGACTTTTCCACCATGTGGCCTCTGGTGGGCTGGGGTGGGACAATGACCTTGAAACTGCTGCCTCTTAGCCAATAACCTTTGGGTGGTCGGCCAGAAGTGGCCCAGGGGCCTCTGTACCTGGTCTGCAGGGCTGGAGGCCAGGAGGGTGAGTCAGTGCCACCAGCTGCACAGCCTCACCCAAGTTATTAGGGTATTGATTATAGAAGAAGAGAAACATGTTAAAACTTTTCTTGAGTTTTCTTCCCTGGACTGGAATAGATTTGGAAGCAGCTTGAGTAACTGGTGCCTGGGTAGCTGCACAGCCAAGCCCGGTTCACACCTGTTTCATTGACGCAGTGCTGGGATGTGGGCTGTGGGATCCCGGGGAGGTGTGGGGGGCAGGCTTGCTAAGAATGGGTCATTCTTGCAGCTAAAGGGCCAGTCAGTGCCTAGGATTTTCTTCCACCAGCCGAAAAGGTCTTCATGCATATGTCCCTGGCTTTAGCTTTGGCCATGTCAAGGAGGCAGAGTTCAAGGTTCTCTCAGAATGTCTTGCACGTAGCAGTTTTCAAACCATTTGACTTGGTTTGACCCCTGCCCTTTGTGGGAACCTCACAACCCGTGGATAACCCTAGCTTCTAGCAGCTGGCTGTCCCCACTGGGGACTCTGCCTGTCAGAATCCTGCCTTAAGGTGGGTTTCCCTTCTCCTTCAAGAAGAGTTCTTGAGCAAGCCCTCCCAGGAGCCCACCCGACTTCTGAATACACAGTCCTCCCCAAGGCCAGTGCGTGTGCGTGTTCCTCTTTTGTAGGGGTCAGACAGCAGCCTCAGGGTACCATTTCCAACCCTAGAACACATTTCAAAGAGCACATACCTGGACCTGCTGGACTCCCAGGGCGTGCGGGGAGCAGCCAGCCCTGGGTAATGATTAACAACTGTCTTGGGACGAGTGGAGATGAAGAGAGCCGGGGACCAGTGGAGATTTCCATCCTTGCCAGCAGCTCTGCATTTTTGTTCATCAAGTTGCTCCCTTTCCAGTCTCTTTTCTGCCCAGAAGTAGGTGAGGTCTTTGCCTTCAGCCCATTTTGTTCTACACGGGCCCCTTTCATTCCCCTCCTGGGTAAATTCTGGCTTTCCCTGTGTTCTAGTTCCCATGGATTGCATGGGGTTTTTGGTCTCTTCCCTGCCCTTGTCACTACAGGTCCCCTTCCTGGGCTGGGCTGGGTGCCTGTACCTACCACTATTGCGATTTTTAAAGATTGTTATTCCAGATGCACAGAGTCGGGAGGCAGTGTGGCTCCAAGGTGTAAGGTGTGGACTCCAAGGCTGGGCAGAGTCGTGATCACTCCAGAAGGGTGTCTGTGGACTGCTCAGTTCTGCAGTGGGCAGAGGTCATTAACCCACAGGCCCCACCTTAGCCTGGCAAGTGGGAAGCTGGGGCAGTCTCTAAGGTGCGGAGGGGGTGAGTGAGGGAGGGGAGGTGTGGAGGTGGGGAGCCAGGGCCCAGAGAGGGACACACTTGTCCAGGGCCACCCAAAGCCAGGACTAGAGCTGGCCCACCCACAAGCAAGATGCTTTTCCCTCAACACTGGGGGAGTTGTCTCTGCTTTCCAGAATGCCACAGCCTGAGCACTAGGAAGTTTTGTTTTGTAGAAGGGTTCAAATATTTAGTCCTCTTTCATCCTCACTTGGGGGCAGGGAGTCCAGATACTCAGAGGAACTGAGAGCCAGAGTGCAGGGTGAGACGAAAGTCCCTAAGAGCTTGGTGGGACAGGAGACGGGCCTCTGTCCTTCCCTGCCTGGGAGCATGGGCATTTGGGATCAAAACTCCACCTCCTTGCTGAGTAGCTTGGGTGAGTGTGGGGTCTTGGTGGACCTGTTTCTCATCTGTAAAATATGATCCCGTCCCATTTTCTGCTGCACCTGCCTCCCAGGCTGAGGAGAGCTATGAAAGACCCGGAAGAACAGGGGTGTGCCTCAAACCCTGTCAGGGATACTAAAAGGGGCTGGAGGCCCTCAGGCTGCCCTGACATCCACTGCAACTTTATCAGATTAATTTAGCTCAGGTAAGAGCTACTGTACAGGTGAGTTGCAGCGAGGAACAGGATTTGCCTAGGGCCAAGGGCTTTGATTTCTCACCTTGCCCGAGCTTCTAAGCTTGTCCCTAAAAAACTGCAGCTGGGGGACCAGGGAGGACCCCTCCTCCTGCAGGAAAGGGTTGTGAGTGAGCCAGAGCATAGTCCCTCACCTTGTGTCCAGGCAAAAGGACTGGCACAGACCAGACCTCGTCCCAGGTCCCATTGATTTCCCTGCTCCCTTTGAGGACCCCTGAGCTGCTCTTCCCAGAAGAGCAAACAGACCAAATCCCAAGCCCTATCCTGTGCCATGGTGTCCCGAGTCCCTTCTGTTCAGTTCTGAGGAATCCAAGGCCTGGGGAAGGGGCATTGCCCCCACAGGAGAGAGCACAGGGTGTCTGCTGGGAAGACCGGCTGTCCCGGATCAGCGTCCAGCCCTCTCAGGAGCCATGTTAGCCTCTGTCCATGGTGGCCCATCCAGCCTCTCAGATGACACTGCCCCTGCAGGTGCTCTGGCTCTGCTCCGAGGAGCTGGCCTTGGTGCCATTGCTGAAGGAAGAGCTGAGGACCACGGGGCGCAGCGGGAACTCATAGAGGTGCCACTGCTGCCACTTCTTCTGAACTTCCAGCTGCACCTGCCCCAGAGACCAGCCATCAGCCCAGAAAAGGACAGCCCTGTGCCCAGAGCCCCACACTCCCCTGGGGCCTCTGCACAGGCCCTGCCACTCCCGCGCAGCGGTCCTGCTGTCGCCTCACTTGCAGGCCACTCAGACTGACCATTTCCAGCCCCTCTGTCCAGTAGGGACACTCCACCCCAGGCACTGACACCTGGGATCTCATTACATTGTATCCCAATGAAAGGACTTGTGGTTTGTTTCACAAACTGTAGAACTTGTACATCCAGATCTGTACCTGGGACAATTGGATACTTATTCCCACGAAGGCACCCAAGCTGAGAACTTATCTAGCACCTAGGGAGTTGCTCTTGGAAATTTGTTCACAATCCCCAAATGGAACAGCCCAACCTTTGAGGCTGGGCTTGATAATGGATGTTTGGGAAACATCAGAGGTCATTCTCATTCAAGTGTGGCAAACCAGATAGAGGGTCAACAGTCACAGAAAGGCTTTACTTGTGTGCAAGACTGTAACTAATGTTGATTACACAGCTTTTCTGTGTGCCCGGAGCCTCGTGTCCTGACCCAAATGCTCTGTGCAAGGCCAAAGTCCCCAAAGTGGGTGCACAGTCTCCTGAGGGGTCAACACTCATTGGTGGTCTCGGAGACTGAGCTGCAGACATTTCTTCCAAGTTGCCTGTTTCCCACATGGGAAGACTGAGGCCGAGAGAAGGGCAGTGACTGAGATCACCCGACAAGCCAGCAGCAGGGCAGTAGAGCCTGGGTTCTCACTGGGGTGCCTGAACTTCCTCCAGTGTTTCCTGAACTTGCCCGTGGATAAGAATCACCCAGAGTGCTTGTTAAAAAACATTTTCTCAGACCCCAGCCCAGACCTACAGAATCCACTTTTGCTGAATCAGAAACTGGGAGTGGGGCCCAGCAATTGTTTTAACAAGCCCACCAGGTGATTCTGCTACTCCCACTAAGTGAGCTCAGACTCCTACAAGAATAGCCAAGCACCTTACCTTGAGGCTGGGCCACCCTCTGCCCATCCCGCCTTCCTCCCCACTACCCTTCCCGGGTAGCTCCTTCTGAACCGGCATCCAGTGGCTAGGAGCTCCCCCAGGCATCCAAGCAACCCAAGATCACTCACCTCCCCATTGAGGAAGCAGTAGAGGACAGCCACCACCAGTCCCTGCGAGGGGAGCAGAGGCAGCAGGGATTAGTGTAGGTGCTTCAGCACCCAGCTTGACAGCTGGCCAACCTCCTCCCCAAGCCCTTAATCACTAGCTCCAAGCTCACTTCCCTACCTCTCTTACCTCGAGGGAGCTTGGACTACCTCCTGTGGGCCGCCCACAGCACCCCTGGCTGCGCCTGCACACCCGGCTTACGCTGAGCAACTGGGGGCCATGGACGGGCTCCCTCTCATCTGTTGTCCCTGGTGTCTAGCATAGGCCCTCGAACACACGTGGTGCTGGGGGCTGCTACCTCAGGCCGGCGGGGATGGGCAGCTCACCTGAGTTGGTAAGGTGAGCCCCCTGGGGAAGCAGGGGGTGGTGGCACCGAAGTGTGCCCACCCCAGCGGGAGGGGTGTGGTCCACCCAGGGTGAGACCCTGGGCACACCCAGTGTGGCCTTGTTTTCAAGCTGGAAATCTGAAGCCGTTAACACAGACAACAAATTCAAATTGAAAAACTAATACGTGGGCAGAACAAACCAGGTACGAGTCCCAGCCGGCCAGCAGTGGGGTCTGACCTCCCTGCTTAATGCACCGGTGGATGCATCTCCATGGCCAGGACTGTATGTTCCCTGGCGTGGTGGAGTCTGTGCCTATCAGGACCCTCCCTCCCTGGTATTTGGAGCTCCCTGACTTCCTGATGGTGCCCCCAGGATCCTGGCATGGAGCTCTGCAGGGGAGGGACTCCAGTCCGGGACGCCTGATTCGAGCCTAAGAGGCCTGCAGAACCCGCGGGAAGCGGTGTCTCTGCAGCATGTCCTCCCTGCACACCGCTCTCAGGGACGCACCCTGGGCCACCCTTCCCCGTCTTACAGGACTGCCCCCAGGTTCCCCCACAGAGGCCTGAGTGCCACAGCTCTGACCTTAGGTGGCCCAACCCCTGCTCCCTAGTCCCACCCAGGCCTGCCCGTAGCTACTTACCACATTGTAAAGGACCCTAATAGGCGATGAACTGACCCTATGGATTAAGTCTATGGTGGGCTCAATACGTACGACTCCTCAGGGATATTGGCATTTAACAAGAGAGTGACGAAACTGGAAGGGTTTGCTTGAGAATCTCAGGCATCAGTGATTGCTACGTACAAGGACCATTGAGGGGCAGGAACACTTTACTCAGGCCAGTGGTTTCCAAACTTTGATGCACATTAGAATCACCTGGGAGCTTTTGCCCAGGGCGCACTCCCCACATCCGAATGTTTGGGGACGAGAGCATCAGCAGCTTTTAAAGATCCCCAGATGGTTCCACCGCCTGGGAGCCACTGTCAGAGGAGAATGGGAAGGACTTCAAGGCAGGCTTTGAAATAAAGCAAACCTGGACAGGGAGCACAGGTTGGCCCAAGTAATTGTAGGATTCTGGGTTCCCGGGGCTTCATTTAATCCTCAGCGAAGCCCTTGGAGGGAGGTGGGAGGATCCCCACTTGACAGGTGAGGGAACTGAGTCACAGAGGGGTTTAGCATGACTGGAGCTCTGTGTTCTTGGTGCAGAGCCAGCAGCGTGCCTAGGTCTCACCTGCCCTGGGATCTAAGGGTGCACTTTCACTGCTCAGAGGAAGGAGTTAGCTGTGCTCCAAGTGTATACAGGGCCGGCCTCACACAAGCCAGCAAGTTTACTAAATTCTAGTTATTCGATGATCATTAAGAATGAGGACTGAAGAAAATACACATATATATATATTTTGTAGAGACTGGGTCTCCCTATGTTGCTCAGGCTGGTCTTACATTCTTGGGCTCCAGCAATCCTCCCGCCTCAGCCTCTCATGTAGCTGGGACTACAGGCACAGGAGTGCCACCATGCCCAGCTCTGAAAAAGTTTTTTTTTTTTTTTTTTTAGAGACAGGGTCTCACACTGTTGCCCCATCTAGAGTGCAGTGGCGTCATCATAGCTCGCTGCAGCCTCAAACTCCTGGCCTCAAGTGATCCTCCTGCCTCAGCCCCCCGAGTAGCTGGGACTGCAGGCATGCACCACCACACCCAGCTAATTATTATTTTTTTTTTTTTTTGTGGAGATGGGGGATCTCACTGTTGCCCAGGCTGGTTTCAATCTCCTGGCCTCAAGCCTGGCCATGAAAGTTTCTTAATGTCATTGAAATTCTTCAGAGCCGGCTGTACTAAAAGTACGACAGTGCTAATGGTATTGTAGTTGTGTGTGTTCTTCCTTAAGTCCCTGTCTTTTAGAAATTCATGCTGAAATGTTTACAGATGAAACAATGTGATACGTGGGTAGGGACAGAGATAAAACAAGACGGGCCATGAGTGGACATTGCTGAAGCCGGGGAGGGTACAGGGGCTTCATTATCCTGTTCTCTTCCCCTCTGTATATGAAAGAAATGTTCCTGTGTGACTGTGTGCATACATGTGTGTTTTATTTATATGTCTTGTATGTACATAAGAACATATACATACACATGTATGTATAATATTTTAAAGATACTTTTTCTTCAGAAACTTTCCTACAGGGACATTAAGAAAATGCTTTCAGTTTTTGCTTGACAAAAGATTTTCCCAGGGAGGTGGTTTTCAGCCCAACCCATGCCCCAACTCTGGGGCACAGAAGTCCCCATCCATGGCAAGGCAGACCTGGTCTCCAAGCTCTCAGCATGGTCCCTTTTCTGAGCCTGGTCAAGTGCTTTCACCTGACTGGACCTCAAACTCCCACCTGCTAAATGGGCCATTGGGAGCCCAGCCTCGCTGGAGGTTATGAGAGGTGGTGAAAGCTCCCTGGCTGTCTGGCTGAGAGGAAAAGACTCATGGCTTAGGCAAGAGGCTGGGTTCTCTGGAGGTCTGGGTTGCTGGCAGTGGGTGCTGGGACACCCTGGGGTGGGGTCTGAAGGTGGGTAGGGCAAGCCCTGGTTCTGCTCAATGATGTATTCCCATGGGTCCTCCCTGGAACCTGGAAGAGGAGGACCCTGCCCTGAACAGAGCTCCAGGGATGAGGGGAGCATCCTGAGGCCGAGGCCTCCCCACTACAGGCTCTGCTGGTCAATACTATTCTACTGTGGAAACGTTGTTGAGGACGGGCTAACTTCTTTAGGAAAACCCATTGGAAGAAGTTTCTATCGGGCCCTAGAGCCTATAATCACGGGGCTTCTTGTGGCCATTAGTTTGTCTTCATCTTATGGATACCATAAATCTTGAAACAGATTGTTTTTGTCTTTGCTTTGGCTACTGGGAAGCTCCAAACCAAACTTATGACCCAGCTTTCCCACCTTTATAGAACTTTATCAAATTTGTTTGTGTAGATGAACTCAACCATATTTTTTTTTTTTTTTTTTTTTTTTTTTTTTTTTTTTTTTTTTTTTTTTTTGAGACAGGGTCTCATTCTGTTGCTGGGGCTAGAATGTAGTAGTGTCATCATAGCTCACTGAAGCCTTCAGCTCCTGGGCTCAAGTGATCCTCCTGCCTCAGCCTCCTGAGTAGCTGAGGCTACGGGCACACACCACCATGCCCAGCAATATTTTTTTATTTTTTGTAGAGCAAGGGTCTTGCTATTGCTCAGGTTGGTCTTGAACTCCTGGCTTCAAGCAATCCACCTGTGTTGGCCTCCCAAAGTGCTAGGATTACAGGTGTGAGCCACCGCACTCGGCCTCAACCATCTTTATATTCTTTTTTCTTCACTGATCCTTCATCTACTTATTTTTTATCTTCTGTATGTTTTTCCTGAAAGCAACATCACATTATTTTTGGAAGGAAATAGCTTCGAGTAGATAAACAAACAACATTGTAAAGTTTGGGATTCACGTTAAGGCTCCCTCTGTGCAAATACATTTACTTTTATTTTTAACCTCACGACATCTTGTTGCATTAGTAGGTAGATGATTTTCCACCTCTCTTTCTTTATTTTTTAAGTCGTGTTTTAGTTTTCATAACTTGTCATTAATAATTATTATTAATAACTTATGTATGTGCATGGTTTTAAAGAGTTGAATGATTCTTGTCACAAAGCCCAGAAGCCTCCTGTCACCCCTACCCCCATTTCCTGTTCCTCAGAGGCTACTACTGCTTGAAACTCTCTTAACTGATTCTAAACAATATGCTGATGTTGCTACTTCTGGATTTTTTTGGTTTGGAGCATTTTCCGCGGACTTCCCAGTAGAAGATGTAGGATATTGTTGTCTTTCAAACACCCTCCCCCACCCTCATCTTCCTGCTTGATCTCATGATGATGCAGCTGTCAGAACGGACATTACTCTGACTACGGATATGCTGTCGAGATCTGTGTAGTACCGAGTACTGGGGTTACTTTTCCTTTTTGTTCTCCCTGGAGTCACTCCCTCATCTCTCAGTTGTTTTGTTTTTTTGAGATAGAGTCTCACTCTGTTGCCCAGGCTGGAGTGCAGTGGCATCCTCATAGCTCACAGCAACCTCAAACTCCTGGGCTCAAGTGATCCTCCTGCCTCAGCCTCCCCAGTAGCTGGGACCACAGGCTCATGCCACCACACCTGGCTAATTTTTTTTTTTTTTTTCTATTTTTGGTAAGATGGTGTCTTTCTCTTGCTCAAGCTGGTCTTGAACGCCTGAGATCAAGCGATCCTCTCGCCTCGGCCTCCCAGAGTGCTAGGACCACCGTGCCTGGCAGTCTCTGTTTTACCTCCCACCTCCATGCAACTCATGAGGTCATGGGTGCCACTCAGGGTCACACAGCACAGTCAGGTCCTACCTCTCCTTCCCCTGGGTCTCTGCCAAATAAGGCATCCCACTTCCCAAGTCCGCTGGACTTCAGGAGGACCTGGTTTGCTGTCTCCCTGGCTTCTACTTCTCTCTACGGACAGAGAGAACGCCTCCTTTCAGCTCGCGGTCACAGCCCCTGATGCTTACCTGGAATGAGCCAAGGGCCAATTCAAAAAACAGCTGGATCTCCATGGCGTCCTCTGGGGAGAAGGCGAAGACGATGTAGTGGATGCCAAAGAGGGGGATCAGCAGGAGGGTGGACTTGGCCAGCCGCCTGGGGACAGAGACTGCACTGCCGCCTCCTGCTCGGCTGCCCTCCCGCCCCCTCCCCTCCCCACAGGCACGCGGCTTTGCCACTCCCCAGCCTGGGCCGATTGCTGCGGCTTGGCAACAGGGTCCGCAGGTTTCTGTTTTAACTTTTTATTTTGGAAAATTTCTAACCCTCACGTACCCATCTCCCGGACACAACACTTATCAACTCACGGCCAATCCCAGAACTTTCTGATCATATACCTCTATCAGTAAAAAAAAAAAAATCAGCACCCACCTGAATAACTTTATTTATTTATAAGTGTACCTCACTACTGCCGCTCTATGTCTAACACCATATGAGCGCAGCCGGCTTTCGTGTTTGTTAGATAATAGATATCTGTAAGGAGAAGGTCTTGTATTTTTTTCCCAAATTAGGGTTGCAAATTTAGCAAATGAAAAGCATAGGATGCCCAGTTAAATTTGAGTTTCAGATAAACAATGGAAACTTTTGGGGAGTATAAGTACAAGAAAACTATTTGTTGTTTATCCAAATGTAAGTGTAACTGGGCGTCCTGTGTTTCATTTGGCAACTACATCTCGGGCCCCTAGCTCCACCCGACACTGGAGCCTGTGTCTGCAGAGACGTGGAAGGAAATCTGACGCCACGTAATCTGGGCCACTGCCAGGCTCTCCAATTCAAACGCCGTGGGAAAGGCCTCTATTGGACACTCATTTGTCTTCAGCATTTGTTATGGGCTGTTGTGCCCCGCCCCCCAATTTCATCTGTTGAAGCCTTAACCCCCAGTATCTCAGAATGTGACTGTATTTGGAGGGTCTTTAAAGAGGTGACTAAGTAAAATGAGGCCTTTAGGGGGAGCTCTGTGAACTAAAATAAAATCTTAAGGTTTTCCCCCTGCCCCCTCCTGGCCAAGGGAATACCCTAAAACTGAATTGCTTGTCAGGAGCAAGAAGGTCAGACACCCCTCATCCTGCCCCCTTCCTTCTTGCAGACATCCTTTGTGACTCATTCACAGGCCTAAGGCTATGCAAGACAAACCTGCAGGTCCTCAATTTACACAACAAATATGTCTGGTGGCTTGTCTTTGATTAGCCGACTTCCTTATCTTAAAACATTCCAAGCCTTTAGACAAAGCTTCATGTCTTTAACCAATTACAACTCAAAGAATCTTTAAACTCACCTATAACCTATAAGGCCCCCCCTTCGAGATGGCCCACCTTTTGGGGCCAAACCAATGTATGCCTTCCATGTATTGATTTATGACTCTACCCATAACCCCGTCTCCCTGAAATGTATGAAACCAAACTGTAACCAGTCCACTTCCTCAAGGTTCTTGGGCGTGGCTCCAGGCCATGGTCCTCAAATGTGGCTCAGAATAAACCTCTTTAAATTATTTTACAGAGTTTGGCTACTTTTCCATTGACAGCTCTAATCTAATCAACTGGTGTCCTTATAAGAAGAGGAAATTTGGACACACAGAGAGGCACCAGGGAGGCCCATACAGAGGAAAGGCCACGTGAGGACACAGTGAGAAGGCGGCCATCTGCAAGGCCTAGGAAAGAGGCCTCGGAAGAAATCAACCTGTCGACACCTCGGTCTTGGGCTTCCAGCCTCCAGAACCGTGAGAAAAATGCCTGTTGTTGAAGCCATCCAGTCTGCAGTATTTTGTTGTGGCAGCCCTACCAAACTGGCACATCTCTCTTTAACATCTTAAAGGTTTTAAATATTTTTGGATCACACATCTCCTTAAAAAGCTAAGGTCATTCTTCCCTGAAAAATACACATATAGTACCTACGCATCGTCTGAATTTGGGTCCCCGAAGCCTACCCTCAGGTTCCCTAGCCTTGCCCCCCGGTAAGATCTCTGCTTCCAGGCTTCCTGCCTGGGCGTTCTTAATTCCACCCCCTCACATAGAGTCTGAGGCTTCACAATCAGACCCGTTCCTCCCACCTGCCCCCATTTTCTTGGAACTGGGTCCATGGCGTTTCTTTTTCCTCCATCTCCAACAGCTAGCACCAGTTGAGTAAACAGTAGGTGCTCAGTAAATGCTTGTTGCCTCAGCATGCCTAGGTCTTTGGGCTCCACTTACTTATAATGGTTCACTTCATTTCCTCTTGTTTCTTGGGTTCTAAGTTTTCTCATCAGGATTCTTAGAATGTTTATAAAAAGGACGAAATTAATCTGCAAAACACAAAGCAGAGGTGGGACTGAAGGTGTCTTGCCTTCCCAGCCGTCTCTCCTGACCCTGTCCCCTGGACCTGAGAGCAGAGAAGGCATTGCAGACACCACAGCCAGGATGGCACATCACTGCTGCCCACCTGTGCCCCCCGGAGTCCTGGTGAAACAAACTGTCTGGAGTCGACACTCCCTCCCATCCCTGGGCTGCGGGCACTCTCAGGTCTGCTCAGTTGCAGGGCAGATCACTCGCACTTGCAGAGTGTTAGAATTCCCTGGGAATCTTGTTAAAATGCAGATCTGGAGTGGGTGTGAGAGGCTGAGATTCTGTTTTTTGTTTTGTTTTGTTTTCGAGATAGGGTCTAGCTCTGTTGCCCCAGCTAGAGTGTTGTGGTGTCATCACAGCTCACAGCAACCTCAAACTCCTGGGCTCAAGCCTCCTGCCTCAACCTCCCTAGTAGCTGGGACTACAGGTGCATGCCACAACACTGGCTAATTTTTCTATTTTTAGTAGAGATGGGGATCTCACTCTTGCTCAGGCTGGTCCCAAACTCCTGAGCTCAAGCGAGCTTCCCACCTTGGCCTCCCAAAGTACTGGGATTACAGGCGTGAGCCACTGCACCGTGCCAGATTCTGCATTTCTAACAAGCTCCCAGGTAATGCCAGAGCTGATCAGCTTTGCAGCAGTGGTTCTCAAAGTTTAGGGTACAGATTGCTGGGCTCCTGTAGGTTATGGCTCAGCAAGTGTGTTGTGGGGGCCAAAAATTGGCATTTTTAACAAGCTCCTCGGTGATGCTAACGCTGCTGGTCTAGGAACCAGTTTGCAGCTCAATCGCCAGCTCCAGGAAGCCACCCTTGATTACTTGCCTTTCCTGATTCATTGCGTTTCTTGTGTAAGAGCACTTTAACACGTTGACTGCCACACTAGAAAAAAATTTTTTTTCCTTGGGGCCACAGTGTTTCATTACGAAAATAGAATAAAAACTTCAAAAACAAAATGATCCTTTCTAATTTAATGAAAAATTTATTTTTTATCATTTTCTGTGCATGAGTTATATGCAACTTGAAAACTAGTTCTTGTGGCTCCCAAGGTGAAGAGACATGTGAGTTACATATGCTTCATGAGGCCCCGGGCTCAACACTAGCATGAGTTAAATACAACTCACGTGGCAGTTAATGTTTTAAAATACCTTAAAGGGACCGAATACATGCATCTGTCAAATATGTGTGTGCCCATTTATATACCAAGTCAATCGTAACTTCCTGAGGACAAGAATGCAGTCTTTTTATTTCTTTTGATGTCCCCTCCCCCCAACCCCAGCAACATTGTGAAGTGGCCCACATGGCAGCATCTCTCCTCCCCTCTCACCCGCCTGCTCCAGTACCCACCATTTTACAGAAGCAGGGATCAATGCGATCACCCACCCTGCACCCTCATTGCTCCTGGGTTGCCTGGGGCCTGGGAGCACTTAAGACACAGGACTAGCGGCTGTCTAGGACTCCTGGCCCAGGAGTGCTTCTTGGGAAACCTGCTTCTCAGCAACTTTTGTATGCATCTTGCTCTGAGCTGGCTATGCATGGTGTCTATTCACAAGGACAACTTAATTTAATTTGGTTTGCTTTAGAGTTGTATTTAATAGGGAGCACCTGAAGGCAAAAGAAAAAAAAATCTTTAAGATCCAAAGAATGAGCCTATTTTTAAATAGTGGAATTCCAGGCCCCATGACAGGTTGGTGGGGAGACATTTTGCATCAGGAGTGCCCGGCCAACATCCTTAACCACTATATAAAAACCACGTCACCCCCTAAATAAAAAGCCTGAATAGGTAGACCACAGTCCTCTGAAACCAGCCCTGGACGCTGGAGCTGGTCGACCCCCATCCGGGGCTCTCCCAGGCTGGGTTGTCCAAGTCCCGGAATAACAGCAGGGCTGGCTTAATTAACTAAATGAGGAAATAGCTTCCTGCAGGAATATTATGCAGCCACAGCAAATCAGTTTCTCAAATAATTTCAAATGGCATGGGGAGCTCACATCTATTGCTAAGTGGAAAAAAAAAAAAAACCCTCTCAAAAAAAAAAAAAAAACAAAACCCTAATACAAAACTATATTAAGCATTTCAAAAAAGAAAAGTATGTATGCTCAAAGACAATATAGGAAGGAAAAGCACAACATGCTCATAACGTGTATCTAAGTGGTAGAACGATGAGTGATTTTATTCCCTTTTTAAAAATATATTTTGTATTTTGCAATGTTTTGGTGTGAATTCCATTACTTTGGGGAAAAAAAGGTCATCATGGAATGGCGCCCTCCTCCCAACAGTCCCAAGAGGCCCCCCAGTCACCAGTGGAAGACGAGGGTCCTGCCGCCCTGTCCTGTGCCCTCCCCCACCCCGACCCCGGCCAGCCTGTGAAGGGCACTTTCTGTCAACCGGCTCCGCAGCCTTGGGCACCCTCTGAGCCGTGTGGACCTTTGTTCCAGCTGTGGGGCTGATTCCACCCATGAGATGACCCCTGTGTGTCCCCATGTAGAAAGGGGCAGCCTTGCAAAATTTAAGAGGAACATATTTAATCCCATAATTTCCTAGTAATAAAGATCAATTCTATGAGTCCTCTCAATAACAGGCACCCCGCAGAAGTTCCGTTTTGCACAATTTCTGAAAAGAGCTAAACAGACGGAAAAGAGATGTCCATCTCTCTCTTTCAAAATTGCTTTAAGAATCTGCTTTTACAGAGTTCCTGAGCGAACAGCAGAGTGCGAGCTTCAGGCCTCAGCCATATCTGGAGGGCAGGGTCACAGCTCCTGCAATAATCCTGTCTCTAAGGAAAGGGGGGAGCAACTCTTAGACTTTGACATCCTGCGGCAGTTTCTGTTATCATCCTGCTGCCGAGAAGAAAGAACGGAGCGGGCGCAGCAGTACCCTGCTAATTTGGCTATCTATGACCATAAAGCTTCTTCACCTCCTAAATAAAAAGCCTGAATACCTGGTTCTCTCTGCCAACATTTTCTGCCTCCTTCACTTCCGTGTTGGCCCTTTTCCACCCAAGGAAAAGTAAATAAAATTCTTTCTATCCTAATCTTTGTCTAGAGAAATCTTTTTCAAAACCCGCGTGCACCAGCTTGCACATCCTGACATAGGTTCCTCCCTCCTCCCTCCTGCTATTCTCACCCACACCCACGGGCTCAGCTACAGGGCTGTCAACCCTGCTGCAGAGCAGAATCACCTGGGCACCTAAAAATAAGGCCAGTGCCCAGGCCCCTCCCCAGAACAATGACAGCTGGAATGTCTGGCTATCCGTATTTTTAAAGAGCTCCCAGGTGATGCACAAGGGCTGCACCTCTGCCCCGGGGCCACCACTCCAGGGGCACTGCCAAGTCCCAAGGCCAGGCCTCACTCAGCTTTCCCCAGCTGCACCCAGCTTCTCCTGTGATCCCTGCTCAGCGACCCATCCCACGGTAACAAGAGAATGCCTAGGAAAACCATCAAGACCCATAGGTCTGAACCAGTGTAGGTGGAATTCCGGGCTGGTGGAGCCAGCCAGTTTAGGACAGGGAGCTCTGCTCACCACACTTCAGCTGCTGCTCCTGGAAAAGAGCGAGTCTGCAAGCTCTCGCCTCCAGCCCGCCCCTCCCCACTCCCACCCGCCGCTCACCAACCTCCTGGCACCTGGAGGGAGCCCTGTCTGCCGCCCTCTGCCCCTGCAGGCCAGTTCCCGTCGCTCCTGCTGACCCCAACTCAGGGGAGGATGGCTACTCACCAGGATGGAGAGGATCACAGGCCCTCGAATGACCCACCAGATAGACGCGTTGGTGTTGATGTCCCAGCACCTGTAGGAGGGACAGCCAGGCATGGATAGGAGTGGGGGCTGGGCTGGCCAGCAAGACAACGTTCCCTGAGGTGGCCCTTGCTATGAAGGACCCATGCCTGTGGCCCTGCGCTGCTGCAGTGGTCTACCCAGCACCTTTAGAACCTGCCCCTTTCCTGCCACCCAGGAGCATTGTGGGGCCCAAGGGAGTGGCCACCTGTCTCTGTGCATGTCTGTGAGACCCCAGATCCCAAAGCTAGCTTGGCAGAATTCACTGGGGAGCACGACGGCAAGTCGGCTGCTAACAGAGGCCAAGCAGATGACATCAGTGAGTGAAGTGGCTGGATGGGACCTCAGGGTCAGGGCATGTTAGGGGTCGGGGGTACTTGGCAAACTGGGGTTCAAGGCAGCCATGGCTCTACTGATTTTTGCTACAAGGAAAAGCAGGAAATGTTGATCGATTTTTCCATTTTTTTCTAGAGAGACCAAAAGTAGAGGGGTTTTTTTAAAGTGAATTTATCCAATTAAAAAATTTTATTTTGCAGCAATTATTTGGGGCTGAATTTGGACTGTAAGACACTTACACACCTCACCCGACCTAGTCCACTCCTTGGCCTGGCTGTGTCTTTACGCCCCTGAGAAACGGACTCCCGCTGTGTCACGCTGCCTCACTTCCTCCCCAGCTCTGTCACACCTGCTGCCCACGCGCCTACTTCCAGGTGAGTCCCTGGGGCTTACCTCCACCCTCAGAGCCTGACTTCTTTAGATCCTGGCTCTGCAGGGCTCTTAAATGCCCAGGGCTAGGGAGGCGTCTAGGAGGGAGATCCCAGGAGGAAGGAAAAGCTCCTGCGTGAGCTTCCGCCCAGAGCAACACCTGACTGATGGCTCTTGTGTGGCGCCTGGCCTGTACACAGAGCTGCCAGGTGGGCAAGAAGACGGGGAGGCCCCGGAGCGTGCAGGCGTGGCCAAGGCCGAGAGGGCGGCCCGTCTGGAAACTCATACCTGGGGAGTGATGGGCATTACTCCAGAGAGCTCTTCTGTGGCCCTAATGTGAGAAACAGGCCTTTCCCACATGGCTCCAAAGAAGTATCTATGCCATTTGAACACTGGGCAAATACGCTCTTACTACCTCTCCTTCCGATAGCTTACCCAACGTCTTCCAGAAGGAGCCTGGTGATAGCCCACGAAGCAACAAAAATGGCTGGAGAACCTGAGGAGTAAAAATAAAGGGAGGGGAAAAGGGGAGAGGACTCAACTTCCAACACATGGATGAGGAGCAAAACTATTGGTTACCCCGTCCAGGTATCGAGCAGCAGCGGAGATTTGGTTTCCATGGAAACCCCTTTGTCATCCTGTGTAAATGTGTAGCCACATGCTTCAGGGTGTCAGGAACGTCCTGGGAACTGAGGCGGGATCAGAGCCCAGAGGCCACTTTGGGTGTTAGGTCTCCTGGGAGCCTGGGCCAGACTCCAGGGGACCTCAGCAGAGGAGGGGACTGGGACCCCTCAGCAGGCTCGTGGAGCCCTTGGAGGCAGCTGGTGGAGCCTCTTCACGAACTGGGACCTGCCCGATGGTGGGGGCAGTGCGAGGGGGCAGGGGTGAGCACAGGTCGTGGCAGAAGCATGAATCTTATACAAATATTGGTTTGTAAAAAGTTTGACCATTTAACTGGTAACGTAAGCCATCACCGTCATATTTAAACAAAAATACACTTTGGACTAGAGAAGAGAAAGTGCATGAGAACTTAGAAGATAAAAAATACATTTCCTGACTGCTGGTTAAACACGGCAAACTGAACTTATACATTTATCTCTATTTGCCCCTGAAGCCCCTCCAAAATAATAGTGAGGAAATGGAAATGGTACAAGCCCGTAAGCACGAAGACTGGGAAGGAAGCGCGGAGTGGACGACAGACGTCAACACGTTTAGGAGCAAGGAAAGCTGGGAGAGGACTTCCCGGGGGTAGAAAGCTGACATGGAAGTGTGCCCGGGGCAATGCTGCAGAGACCACCTGGGGGTGCTCAGGGCCAGGGGGCAGGAGACGGGGTAGGGCTTGGACAGCAGGGTGGTGTGGAGGTCTGGATATGACACAGGGTAACCACCCCAGGTGGCCAACACGAGACCAAACAGTTAGCTGTGAATCCCGGACAGAGCTTATTCTCTGGAGAAACTGAGCCCAGGAGAACTGTGGCTCCAGCCAGCAGAGGGCAGGAGGCGGCGCTCTGCTGAACACGAGAATGAAGTGACGGTCTCCACCTGTGCCACCCAGTGTGGCAACCACTCACCACAGGTGGCTATCGAGCTCCTGATATGTGGCTGGTCCCAACCGAACTGCGCTGTAAGTGGAAGCTACATACCAGATTTTGAGGACTTATGAATAAAAGAATATAGAATATGTCATTAACAACTTTCATATTAATTATACATAGAAATAGTACTATTTTGGTTATGCTGGGTTAAATTGAATATATTATTGCAACCAGTATCGCCTGGGTTTCTTTACTGTGTTTACTGTGGCTACTGTTAATAGAAAATTTAAAGTTATATGTGTGGCTCAGACTGCACTTCTAATGGACATATTCATCTATAGGCTGAATGGTAAAAGCCCCAGTTCTCAGGCCACTTAGTTTTCAGACCTCTAGCAGCCAGCTTTCTACCCTAGTGCCAGTCCTCCACCTCTCGCCCAGGCAGGAGATTAAAGGATTCTTTTCTAGAGGAAATGAACAGGCTGGGACAAAGGGCCCATAGATAGCAGTGCTGGGGACACCCTCAACAGTGGCAACTTCCAGCCCAGTCTCTCTCAAGAGAGAAAAGCTCCCCCCTCCCCCAAGCCTACCGTTGGCTCTGAAGTGATTCATTCTTAAATAGGAACAGACAGCCAAGGTCACCGACATCTTATTACATAAAAGACAAAAACCAAAACAATCAGAGAAAAGGAACTTAGAGGAAACAAACCATACAGGGAGCAGAAGGAACTTGAACAAAACAACCCTAAGGAATATCATCAGAGAGATAAGAGAAAAGATTGCATCTATAAGACACAAACAGGATGTTGTCAACAGGAAGCATTTACAGGACAAGAAAGAAGGCTTAGAAATTGAATCTATGATAACCAAATTCAAAATGCAATGGATGGGTTAGAAGATAAAGACTAGAACTCCCAGAAAGCAGAACAAAAAACAGTGGACTAAAAAACAGGAGAAAAGAAATCAGAAAATGAGAGGTTGATTCCATGACGTTCACCATCTGACTAAAGGGGGTTTCAGAAAAGAAGATAGAAACCAGAGGGAAAGAAATGATCAAATAGATAATATAAGAACATTTTCAAGAAACAAAGGACCTGAGTTTCCAGATCAAAAGGCCACCGTGTGCCAGCAAAATGGATGAAAAGAGACCTACATCAGAGCACATCCGTATGACATTTCAAAATACAGAGAGAAGGTCTTGCAGTTTATGTAGAGAGAAGTGAGTAAAGAAGTTCAGGAAGCAAAACAGCATGACAGTCCCCATAACACCAGATGCCGAAACACAAAATCATCAAAATTCTGGGGGAAAATGATTTTCGACCTGTTCTATGGCCAGCAAAACAACAAATTAGGTGTGAAAGTTGAATAAAGAGATTTTCAGATATGCAATACAAAAAACATTCCTTCCAGGTATTCTTTGTTAGACAGATACTGGAGGATGTGCTCCAACATAACTAGATAATAAACCAAAGAGAAGGAGAGAAGAAAGAAAGGAAACAGGATTTGCGAAAGAAGGTGAAAGGAATTCTCAGCATGAAGGGAACTGAACAAGTCTAGAGAACCAGCCCAAATCAAACAAAAAGGTAGAAAGCTCTAGAAAGAACACTGGCAGATATAATGGGTTGAATAGTGTACCCCTGCAAATTCATGTCTACCCAGAACCTCAGAATAGGTCTTTGCAGATGTAATTGTTAAGATGAAGCCACACAGGATTAGGGGGGCCCTTCCTCTAATACTGGCATCCTTATAAGAAGACCATAACAGACTGGGAGAGGAGACACAGAGGAAGAAGTCCATGTAAAGACACGGGTAGAAATGGGAGTGATGTGGCTACAAGCCAAGAAATGCCAAGCACTGCCAGCCGCCACCAGAAACCGGGAGACTGATGTGGGACAGATTCTCCTCCAGGGCCTCCAGAAGGAACCAACCCTGCCAACCCCTTGATTTCAGACTTCTGGCCTCCAGAACGGTGGGAGAATACATTTCTGTTGTTTTAAGCCAAGTTTGTGACAATTTGTTAAGGCAGCATTAGGAAACTAATACAGCAGGAAACCAACAAACAGATAGGAACTGATAAATTTCCTACTGCATTTGATGATTTGGAAAATAGCAATGGAGGGTTTTCCAGGGAATTTAGAAGAGTAAATGACAGCAATATATATAAAACAATAAACAAATGAAAAATGACTCCAGGAAAAATGCATAGTTAAATAAGACTGGAAATAAAATCATCATATGCCACTTGGCTCAGTAGTAAACAATATTTACATAGATATAATAATGTATACATTAAATATGATTTAACCAAAAATTGTGAGAAACTGTACTGGAAAACAGAAATAGTGGGTGAAGAATTTTATATCCTATTTTCCATTATAAAGAGCCAACAACTAATGCTTCAAACAGACACATCAAGAAATAGAAGTACATTGTTTAGTAATACAAGAGTGTCTTAGGAGGAGCAGCTAAAAGAGCTGCAGGGCCTTACTCCCGGAGCAGAGCTCAGAAACAGCAGTGGAGGCAGGAGGCTGCTTATGTTCGTTATAAACCTGGTAGTCCTGTTTAATTCTTTAAACCAACTACAAATATGAGTTTGCAAAAGCAACAATTTAAAAAATATCTTGCCTCAATTCTGGGTGCTTTGGGAAAAGAACACGGATTTTGAAGGGGCACCCGTTCATTGCCTTCCATCTTTACTGGCAACTTGGTTGGAAAGTTTGAAAAATTAATGTTTTAAGTCAGTGGTTCTCAGTGTGGTCCCTGGACCAGCATCACCTGGGAACTTGTTAGAAAGGCAGAGTCTAGGGCCACACCCTAGACCCACTGACTCAGAGACTCTGGGCAGGGGCCCGGCGAGACGCAGAGTGGTCAGAATCACCTGTCCAAGTTCACCCACCGAGTGGGAACTTGGTTAATCTCCTGTACACGCCAGAGCTAGCACTCTTTTCTGGGCATAGACTGACACCTCAGCCTCTCTGAAAAAGTAAAAGCTTTGGATAAGTATCAAAAGTCTTGAAAGAGTTCACTCCTTTTAATTCAGTAATCAAATAATCCCAAATTCTGGGATTCTGTATTACATACAGAAAACCTTTGCCCATAAAAGTACTCATCACTGCGCTATTTGTAAAAGTGAAAAATCAGAAACAACCTAAATGTCCAAAAAATAGGTATCTAGTTAAATATATCTACATGGTGATTAAAAATGCAAAAGATTTGAAATAATACAGAACATCCTTATGCGTTAATGGAAAGAAGCAAAATTCCAAATTCTACACACAGAATGACCACAACTATATGGGGAAAAACTGTGAGTAGACACAAAGGCTGGAAAGGAATCCCAGAAAAATTTCACTATATGGGACTAGGGTAATTTTTTTTTTCTACTTAAAAAGCAATTATTTTTGCAAAGTTTTACAATGGATATGTACCCATTTAAGCAACCTAATACATATTGAGGCTGGGGCCATCGCCTTTGCGTGAGAAAGGCTTCTCAGGGATGGCTGGCGGGCTTCAGGCCTCTCATGGCTCCTTCAGGGTCTCTGGGTCCGGGAAGGCAGACAGACCAGGAGGAAAGAAATCAGTGCTGCTTTATGTGCTACTCAAACCCCAGCATCCAGCACAGGGTCTGGCATATAGCAGAGGCTCAGTAAATATTTGAGGAAGAAAGGAAGGCTCTCATTATTTCATTCCAATCTCTTAAAAACCTGTGGCAGAGATAATCTCAAAGTGTCATTTTGTCTCCCCATTAGACTACAAATTCCTTAAGTAATGGAACTCGTTTTTTTTTTTTTTTTTTTTGTAATCTCCGAACACAAAGAAGTGTTCAAAGAATGTTAAATCAATTACAATCCTGATATCATAGACAGGGAAACCATCCATGTTTATATAGCTAAATCCTGGTAGATCTGAGATTTAAAGTTCAGTGAGTTGGGCTCCAAACTGGGTACTTGTTCTGGCAGAGTCAGCTGTATAAGGCAAGTCCCTGGCCCCAGGTGCTCTGGGACTGCTGGCCTCTGCAGACATCTGCACAACCCTGCAAGCTCCTACTGGCTGAGGGTCATGTGCTAACCAGGCTGCCAAGATTCAGAAGCAGGAGGTCTCAGTAAGCTCTGCCAGCTCAGGCAGCTTCCCTGATGGGGAGATAGGGCCCTTGCACATAAGGATTTAGACAAGCAGAAAAGGCAGTGGAGGGCATCCTGGCAGGGACACCTCTTAATGAAAGGCACCAGGAAGAAACTAAAGGAAGCTAATGGCTGGCACATGACTATCACTGTAAGCCTGTGAGTTACTCATAGGAACCAGGCTCTCTGTCTAGAACCAGTGGGTAACTTACATATGTTTATCCAATGAACAATGGATGGATGGATGGATGGAGGAATGGGTGGATGGGTGGGTGGGTGGATGGGTGGATGTTTGTTAATGGCAGGATAAAAGTTAATGGCTTTGGAAACAGACAGGCCTTAGTTTGAGTCCTGGGTCTGCCCTTATCTACAGTGTGAGTTGAGCATGTTCTGTCATGTCTCTGAGCTGAGGTCTCCTAGCCAAGGCCTCTGAGAGGCCTCTGGAGGCTGTTGTGATGATTAAATTATATGTGTAAAGTGTGGAACCCAATGCCCAGCACACAGTAAGTGCTCAAGAAAGGGGAGTTGTTATTGTTTTCAATGACCAGGAAGAAAAGGAAGAGATGGACTGGGGGCCTGCAGTTGGCCGACTTGCCATCATTTCCCCTCTTTCCTAGAAACTGAGTCCTGAATTCTTTTTGAAAAGCCATGTGGTTTGAGTAGCTTAATCCAATCAGCATATTTATGCTCTCAGGCCCCTGTGATTGGTTCAAGGATGGGTATGAGTTTAAGCAGTCCAATCAGAGTGAACCTCAGAATATTTGCTCAGAATGCTGGAACACAGTCTCTTTCTTCCTCCACTGGACTTCAGCAGCAAGGAAGCCAATAGCAGAAGCTGCTGGCACTTACGTTGGGAGCACCAGCCTAACAACAAAACTGATGTTACAAAAGCCAAGGTGGAGACCGAAAGAAATATTGTTAAGCTGTTGGATTCAGCACCACCTGATGCTGATAATCCCTGGACTTCTCAGTTACGTGCACCAGTTAATTTCCTTTATGTTTAAAGCCTGTCTCAGCCCAATTTTCTAACACCAGCAGTCAAAAGCATCCTGCTACAGAAAGGAAGCAAGAAAGAGAACATAGGAATGTCTGTCTCAGGACGATGAGGCAACAGTGTTGGGTGGTACCAAATTGTGAAAGGCTTTGGATGCCAGGAATTGGGGCTACATTTTAGCTATTATTTCCCATTTGACAGATAAATAAACTGAGACCAGAGGGTTAATCATCAAGCAACTTGCCTAGTATTACACAAGTTAGTTAAGTGTGGAGCTGGAACTAGCAGCCAGATCTTTCTGACTCTCAACTTGCTGCCCCTTTCCACAAATGATCCAGGTTCTAAACCCATGCAGAAACCTACCCCACCCGAGGGCCACAAATCCCTGGAGGTACTTCCTTTCTGAGAAGAAGGAGACGACGAGGAGCGTGTGAAGGTAGAGGCCTTCCACCAGCAACCAGGCGTAGTTGGCCACGATGCAGTACTGGAAGAAGACCATGACCAGCTTGCAGCCCACCTGGACAGAGAGAGGCAGGCGAGCCCAGGCTGGGTGGCTGGCCTTCCCCACCGTGGCCAGCCCCAAAGAAAGCAGCAGGGTGTTCTGGGGGCAGGAGCCAGGCCACACAGCGAGCCTCTGGGGTTCAAGGCCATCTCCTGTGGCTTCCCCCATTAGCATACCAGGGTCAATGAATTCTCTAGAGAGTGGAAGTCCACAGGCCCACTGGGTTCAGCCAAGATGGTCAACGAGCCATTGCAGAGGCAGAAACTGGGTTCAAATTCTGGAACTGGCTGCCAGGCTAGATGAGGAACTGTGTGAGATGCTGCCCAAACCCCTCATTTTTCAGATGAGGAAACTGAGGCTTAGAGAGGGAAGGGATTTCTGAGCAAAGGGTTAAAAAAACCTTTCCAAGCTCAGTTTCCTCGGAAACAGATAATGAAAGAATGTGTCAATTATGCTAGGAGGCAACATTGATTATGGTAAAAATGGGCCCTGACTAGATGCAGCGACTCTTTTAACAGGCATGTCCCCTGCAGGGGTCCCTGGAAGCTATGTCTATGAGATTGTGGGGCATGAGGCCTCTACGCCAGCGCGGCTCCTGTACTTGTGCTATGGTGAGTCTGCCTTCCTCATACTGAGCTGTCCCCTGGGGAGAGGACAGCTCCTGGGATGGCCCTAGGGCCGCTGCACGGTCCGTGGGAGGGCAGGCCTGAGGAGGAGCTCCAGGTGCTGCCCGGCGGGCCAGCTGTGGTTCTCGCCCTACCGCCTTCCCAGAAGCTCTGATTCCCAGCAAGGCCCATGGTCAGCGTCTGAGTCTGATGTTTAGTGCAACTCAAGAAGGTTCCCTGTTGGGCATTGTTGGACTTGGGCACTGCTGGTCAGAAGTAGAGTAGGGCTAGAATTGAAGGCTCCTGACTCCCAGCCAGGTGCTCTCCTTTCATCCTGGAGATCTCCTTGAGAGACACGGATCCTACTTGAGGGACTTCTCAGTCCGAGTCAGAGAACGCACACACACACACACACACACACACACACACACACACACACACAAACTAGAAACAACACAAACTGGTGTGAGTGGTGGGAAGTGGCAGTCAGTTTGGCTGAACCAATCTCAGTTTTCACTCTCTTTCTCCCTTGCTTGCCTCTACTACGGAGACTGTGATAGTAAAATCGCCATCTCCCAGCTTCCTTTGCAATTAAGTGTGGTCACATGACACAAATCTAGCCAATGAGATGTAGGTAGGAGTCTGGGGGAGGGCGTCATTTCCCAAATAGAAAGGCAAAGCCACGCAAAAGGAAAAAATCCTTCACCTTCGACTCTCTTTCTTCTCACCTGGAACATGGACAATGGGTTGCGGCAGCCATAATGCAAGCGTGTAGTGTGAAGCATGAGCTCAAAGGCCTACACTGAGGATAGCAGAGCAAAAAGAGGGAAAAAGACTGTGTCCCTTATAGCATCATGAAGTCATTACGCCTCCTCTGGCTTGTTCATCTGTGGACAGCTTTCATGGGAAACAGTCCCCATCTGCTTAAGCCACTAATGTGCAGTTTTCTGTTATTCGCAGCAAAGGAATTCCCAACTGACACATGGGATGACTGAGATGAATTAAGAGTCATCTGGGCATTTGGAAGGAGGAAGGGGGTTAGATTTAACGAGACACAATTGTTTTCCTGCAAACACATGCATACAGACATACAGGCACATGCTCACGCTTTTCTTTTTACGACCAACCCCGACCCTCTCTACACTCGGTCATCTGCCTACAGCCGGGCAGGAGCAGGGAAAAGAGGGGTCTCACTATGCATCTAATTCCCAGAGTGGCTAATTCACTCCTGGACACTGGGAGTCGAGCAGCAACCCCACAGCTCCCCAGTAGACTGCTGTCATACACCACCCAGATTGTGCGAGTGCGGCCATGGCCACCCTGAACCTCCTGGCCCAGCCGCTGTACCCTTGGCACTAAGTGCAGCCTCTGCACACTTGGGGGAAAGACAACTGGGCTGCTACCCTCGCCAGAGCCAGGGTGTGGATGGCAGGCAGGCCTGGCCACACGGCGGGGCACCCGGGCTTGTTACCCTGTGGGCGTCACAGTGGGCGACATCATCCGAGGAGAAGAGCACAGCGTCCTTGATGAAGTTGGACAGGGCGCGCAGGATGAAGGACACGAACAGGTGCATGTGGATGTAGTTGCGTGTGCAGTGGAGCTTCCTGGAGGGAGAGAATGCAGGGCCATAGCGCCCGAGCAGGAGGGCTGGGACTCAGCCAAGCCCGCCCTCAGTGCACTGGGGAAACTGAGGCCCTGGACTCTTTCCAGGGATATCTGTCTGTGAACAGAACCTGAATGAGGATCTGGGCTCCCCAGGTGCCTCATGCTGCACTTAAAAGAAATAAATAAAAGCTGGGATTGTAGGGGCAACATTATATTCTGCGCAGACCTAGCACCACCTCCACCTCACAGAATTGAGAAAGTAGACCCCAGCTCTGCCAGTAGCTGTGACCTTGAGCAAGCCTGTTCACCTCCCAGAGCCTCGGCTTCCTCCTCTCCTGTAGGGGCCAGAAGGCTGTTATTGCTCTGCTTTTTCTGGTAGAAATAGGCTTTCTGATGGGGACCCCATTCCAGCCACAGGTGGGAAGGGCTCCCCCTCCTCACCCTCGTGACAGACCTGACCAATCAGAGTGCACCACTGCAGGCCACGGTCCTGGGCTCAGAGTTGAGCAATTGACCTAAGCCGGGCCTATGAGAACTCCCAGGACTTTCACCAGAACAAACGGAGAAGAGACGCTCTCTCTTTGCACCTGATGTTGCTGAGCCAGTGGCATGTACCCCTGCAGCTGCTGGTGGTCGTCTCTACCACCCTGCAGAAAGCCTGCCAGAGGATGAGGCCCGTGCAGAGCAGGGAAATGGAGAAACACAGACCCACTTTTGCTGATATCTCTGAGCACCTGGATCCAGCCATGCCTAAAGCAGATGCCCCTGAACTTGTCACTTATGGAGATGAGGTCACCTTTGGAGATCAGGTCACCTTTGTTTTTCTTAAGCTGTTTTGAGGTGGATTTCTGTCTCTGGCAACCAAGAGTCTGGCTAATGTACCTGGAAAATGGGGGTAACGTTACCTAGCTCATAGCACTGTGTGAAAATTAGAAATAGTACATGTAAAGCAACTGGCCGCAGCAGGTTCCCAGTAATGCTTAGTAAATGTTAAACAAATAAGGGAATGAGTGAGGTCACAGGAGTTTCAGTGTTTTCCGCAGATAACCTTTAGATCAAGAGGTGACAAGGTAGTTCACCCAGACTTTCCTCTTTCTGTCCTGAGCAACTAAGAAGAGACCCAAAGTCTGTGGCTGGGGAGGGCTGGGGGATGGAGGGCGTCAGCGTGTTCTCACCGGAAAGCGCAGAGGATGCTGAGGGCCACCAGGAGCATCACCAGGGAGGAGCTGTAGCCCACCGTGTACATGACCTTCAGCTTCAGCAGGTACGAGTGCTGCAGAGAGAGGCACCTGTCAGCCCCACCCATCCACCTGGCTGCCTCTGCCCTTCTCTGCCTCAGGGCACCTGCTGCAGGCAGCTTGAACCCCACCAACTGCCTGCTGCTCTCTTCCTACTCCAAGGACACCAATTCACAGACTCATAACATCACAACGTCTTGGCTTTGGAAAAGCTTTTGGGGATCACCTGATGCCAATTTAAACTTCCACCCCATGTACAAGGCCCCTTACCGACACTCTGAATTCAAGCTTTGCTCACATGCCTCTAGGGACAAGGTGTTCACTGCCTGTTGAGGAAGTCCTTTGGTGTACGACAGTACAAAATATTAGATTTTTCTCTTACGTGAAGCTACAACCGATTACTTGCACCTGTTTGTCCCTTTTATCTCTTCTGGAGCCTCTTAAAATGAAGTGAATTTGTCTTGAACATGGGCCTGTTTTACAGAAAAAAGTTATGAAGATCGCACGGAGGCCTGTCGTTTTCTAATACAGCTGCTCTGCCTGTCCGTCCCTTGTTCATCTTCTCAGCATGAAACGTGCCCTTTGTCTTCAACCTCTTTCCACAGTCTTTGACCATTTTGCTCAACTAACATGCTCCAGTTTGTTAATGTCCTTTTAAAATAAGACACCCAGAACCGCACAGCTGAAAAGCTCCAGTTGTGTTCTCTGACTAGGCAGAAGGAGAAGGGGGCCGTCACCTCCCCTGCCCTACACGCTGCACCCTATTAATATAGCCAAGCAGGCGTTCGCCGTCCAGCAGCCGCTTCACTCTGTCAGCTCATCTTTGATTCAAAAAGATCTCAGGGGACTAGAAAATTGAGCAAAAAATTAAACTGAAATATAGAGATGGAAAACCTGCATTTAGGTTCAAAAAAATAAATTGTACAATAGTCTTAAAAAGAATCAAGGAAATAAAAATTTTAAAAATAATGCTATGCCACTTTTTACCAACCAAATTAACAAATATTTAAAAGCAATAATTTTCTATGAAGAGTAGAGTGGCAGCGAAAATTGCTCCAATCTTTCTGGAAAGTAATATGGAAACATGTATCAAGAACCTTTGAGGCTGGTCCGATGGTAGCGGGTTATCAGAACTTATTCACGTCAGTGTCACTAAAGTTGGTATTTAACCCCCCACTGCTAAATTTGACTGGCTTGGGAAAAAAAAGAAAACTTCGAAAAAAAAAGAAACTTCGAAATATGCCTTCCTTTTGACCTCACTTCTACCTCCAGGAATTAATTCTAAGAAACACTCAGAAATATAAAAGCACATGTATATATAAAGATGTTTATCACAGAACTGTTTGTGATGAAAAAACTCAGATGTCCAACAATAGAAGAATAGTTAACTAAGTTATTTTAAATCCAAATGACTTTGATGTTATACCAATAGTGAAATATTGTTAACCAAGAGTTTAAAAGAAGTCAGGGCATACCGATGATGTCTTATTGTATGAAAAGGCAGAATACAAATTTTACATGTGTAATGTGACTCCAGCTATATGTAAAAAAGTGTTAGGCTGAATTATGTGAAATTGTCCTTTTTTTTGTAGATCAGAAATGACTGAATATCAGCTGTTTCCTGTGGTTCGATCTTATACATGCATAGAAACAAGATTTTTAGGAGATATGTTAGATGTTAATGGTTAATTCTGCATTGTATAATAGGTTTATGAATAGAATGGTTATTTTCTTTTGTAATTTTTCTATACTTCCAACTTTTCTACAGCGGGTAAGTGCTATTTTATAACCAAAAGAAAACGGTAACTAATTTTTTTTAAAGGTACAAGAATAGTACAGGGAAACCTGGCTGACAGCTGTTCATATGAAAATGACCTTGAGGGTAGAATGGCCCAAGCTCTATGATGTCACGCAGTGTACTGTGGAGAAAGAGCACAGGCGTCAAAGCCAGGAGATAAGGGTTCCAAACCCAGGACTGTTACTCACCAGCTGTGTGACCTTGAGAAAATTACTCAACTTCTCTGAGCCTCAGACTCCTCATCTGCAAAATGGGGATAATAATATCTACCTTGCAGGCTTGTTGGAAGAACAAACAAGGTATCAGATGAAATCTCTAGACAAAACTTGGCACTTAGAAGACACTCAGTGCATGGTAATTTTTCCCCATTCCACCACCCACCCTTCAAAGTGAGCCCCAACATGAGATGGTATGAAGTCTGAGATATGATGTAGCTGCTAAAATTAGAGCTATTCCAGTTACATGGATGGAGTGCTGTGAGCAGCTGGCCATGTAGGAATGTTTGGAGGGTTTTGTCCAGGTCTGGGCATGTTATTTTAAGAGGCGCATTAATAAACTGGAGCATTTCTGGAGGAGGGTGATTGTGTCACCTGAAGAGTGCCCAAGAAAACCGATTATGTTACACTTGGAGGGGAGAAAAACAAACTTAGGGGAGAGAAGTATTAGACTGACTGACATGTAGAAGGGCCAGACCTCGTGTGCACTTCAGTTGGGGGAAAGTTACCAGAAAGGAGGTACATTTTGACTCAGGGTGACCAAATATGTTCTGACCACGGGAGGTGGCCTTTGAAGAGAGGGCTGCCACATGATGTTCAGCCTCCCCGGTGACATAACCGCTCTCCCAGAAGCCAGGAGTCACCTCTCAGGCATGAAGGGAAGACCCTTGAAGGGCAGTGGGTTGCCTTAGATTAAAGATCCCTATAGACTCCGGGACATCAAAGATCTGTGATATGTCAAAATTTGGGGACCAATGTGTCAGCTTCTAATCTTGCCATGCACAGGCTGAGCTCCTCAGCTGAGGGTGTCAGCCTCGCTCCTGGGGATACCTGGGCCAGCCTCCAGGAGCCTGAGGAGGCGCAGGGTGACAAGCGTGGAGTGTTTAGACAGAATATTCTGTACTGCCCCGTGGCTGTAGTCATTGTCTGCCAGGTGACCTTCAGCCTGGCTCCCATGCAGACGTCTTCCTGTCTTGTATCTGTAAGGCCTGACCCCAGAGAGAGCCCTGCTCCTGGGAGGCCTGATGGGACCCTCGTTCCTCAGCTCCTAACATCTGTAAATCCCACCACCCCCAGAGTCCTTGGGGTCCAGAAGCCTCACTGCCGTCTGTCCCGCATAGTGTTGCCTCTCTGTGCTGTGTGTCCTAACTGTGCCACCTGCCTTCTGTAGCCTCTACATCAGCTGTCAGCAAACTTTCTTTAAAGGGACAGACGGTAAATATTTTAGGCTTTGGGTGCCTCTTGGTTGGTCTCTTTTGCAACTCAGCTCTGCCCTCTTCGTGCAAAAGAAGCCGTGTGGTGCAAATGGCTTGGCTGTGTTCCAATAAAGCTTAATTTACAAAAACAAGTGGTGGGTCCAAATTTGGCCCAAGGGCTGTAGTTTGTCAACCCCTGCTCTAGATAAGCAAACCCCATTTTATAATATTTACCCATGTGGCATCTATGCCTGGTCTTTCTGCCAATCGGAGTCCACTATTGGCGTTTGTCAATAGTATAGTGGTGTGTGCCAAGAAAGGACGTTGTAAAAAGTACAGAGGAAAAAAAGAAAACCAATGAATGCATATCTTCACCATCAGTTAACAAAAAGAAGATATTTTAATAAGAAGAAATAAGAAGGCTCGAATCTCAGAATAAAGAACAAAATTTTGTGTCAGTTTGTAAACCAGTATTTAGGGACCAGTGAACCACATGGTCTGGAAACTGTTCCAATCTTAGAGTTGTTTCTGTTGTTGTTTTATGTGAGCCGAAGCCATGCTGGGTCCTTTCCACTATTTTTGGACAATTAGTTTTCTGAGTTAAATCTAGAACTTTACATTTCCCTTTGTCGAATCCCAGGTTTGGGATTTTCCAGTTTTAATCCTGCCGTGAACATTGTGGTTAGGGTGCTGGGCTCCATTCTTCCCAGCTGATTAGTCTAAACCAATGGTTCTCATTGTGTGGTTTTGATAGATATAAATCACAAAAACTAGAGCTTTTTAGGGTCTTCAGTAATTCGTAAGAGTGTAAAGGGGTCCTGAGGCCTAAAAGTTTGAGAATTACTGCCCTCTGCCAATGATTGGCTCAGGGGTGGGCGGTTTACGTCCACTTTGGGCCAATGAGATGTGAGCACAGGCTTGGGGGGTGGGTTTGAGAAAGAAGCTTTCTTGCTCTTAGGAAAGAACCACAGGAAACCAGGCTGCCCCTCGTCTTGGGCAAGCAGTAGTGGAAAAGTCTACGGCTGCAATTGCTGATGGCAGTCACCTTACAGTGGAAGGAGTGACAGCCTTAGGAAGAAGCCCCCGGAATAGCAGGAAGAGAGGAGGAAATAACCTGGTCCTTGGAGATTTCGTGGTGCTGCTTCATCAAAGAATCCTGAAGCTCACGGTCTGCATCTCCAGTTATGTGAGCCACATTTACTTACTAAACCAGGTAGAAGTTGCTGCTATTTGCAGCTCAAAGCACACCTTTGATCCTCCATCCTGCCACCCATCATAAGAATGTTCTTAGTTTTATAGATTTTACAAATTGATACACATAAGCCCCTGTCTTCATATAAGTCAGTTCCTGGCTGTCATCTCTAGATCAATAGACAAGGGCAGTGAAGCAGCCCGTGGACCCCAGTGAGCAGGGGTGTGGGGGGCAGAGGGCAGCTCCCAGGTCCTGACCACCGCCCCAGGCTGGCTCCACCCTGCCCTCTCTCCTGTCCAGGGCTGGGGGTGGAGGTTGACAGGCTTACCCGCTTTTCGTTGGAGGAGTCGTTCACATTAACCCCACAGGCCAGGTCAGGCCTGGGGAAGGTTTCTGACCAGCCGTCATGTGTGCAGTTTCGAAACATGGAACCTGTGGGTGCCAAGCGTCCTGTAGGTGAGCAGTGGGGGCTGGGCACTGTTATTTTTATGGTAAAATCTACTGTAACATGTAAATACCCCAACCACCTCATGGTTGCAGAAACCAAGGCACACAGTGGTTAAATAACTTGCCCAAGATCACACCCCAGTAAACAGGGGAAAGGGATTTGAACCCTGGGGTTTGGGCTCCAGAGCCCACACTCCTGGCCACACACCACGAATCAATCCCTTTTCTGACCCCGCCAGTGCTTCTCCTGATGCCAGGTCCTGTGCCATTTAACAAGTGGGTCTCCGGGGAGTCTGTGGTGGCTGGCAAGGACCTGACCACTCCCATAACAATCTTTTCTCAGGCTGCCATTGTCACTGTTCTGCTCCAAGGAAGTTCCATTTTATACGTAACTTCATGCCCTGCTCGCCCAGTCATTGAAAACCACCAGAATGCCACTGAGACACACCCTTCCAGGTAGCGCCTCTCACAGAAGGGATGGAGTTATTACTCCTCCAGCCATGACAATGAGGCCCTGCGTTTCTCTGCGTGATAGATCACGAGACCACCACAACCCTCACTCTGCTGCTCACCGCCCTGCACCCCTGGCACAGGCTGCACACTGCACCCCTCTCACCACGTGGCCACTCCGGTGCCCGGCCTGGAGCCCTCGCTCATCAGACGCTGGCTGGCCGGCTAGACAGATGGATGCGTGGGGATGAAGAGCCTGCTCTGAGCCCTTCTGCAGAGGAGAGGAGAGGACACTCCCACCGGAGCTCTCAGAGCAGGGGCCCGGCCTGGGGAAGGGAGACACCAGCCAGGAGGGAAGTCCTAGAAGGCCACCGGGAGGAGTTCTCCTCCTTGGACTGGACAGCCCAGCTGCATTCTGTGCTCTGGGCTGCCAGGCAGGGCTGAGATCCAGCTCCCGGCTCTGTCCGGTGATGGCACTGCAGGTACAGGGTGCGACCCCGGGGCCTGTGGGCAGCAGCCCTGCTGCCCCTTTGCTCTCCCACGAGCCCTGTCCAGGGGCACCTTGACAACCCAACTGGGCCTGGCATGCTCCTCTCCCACAGACACTAAGAGCTGGGCCACTGGCTCACAGAGTTTAGGGTCAGACAGTTACCACTGAGCTGGAGAAATATGGCTGGCTTTTCTAGAACCAGCCACTGCGCTGTTGCTTTGCATACAGATTCTCACAGTGCCCCACTGAGGGGAGGCGCTCCTGCCCATACACGGACCAGAAAACCAAGGCCCAGATGGGGGCCACAGCGCCCAGCCAGGGGTATCCCATCACTGTACCGCCCTCCCTCCTGGCCCTCTGCGGTCTCAGGAGATAGTGTTTTTTTTGGACTCTGGGCATGCGCAGACTATGAAATCTCAGGAGGTCTGGAGCACAGGTTTGGAAGCAGCCAGATCTGAGTTCGAAACCCAGTTCTGCCTCTTGGTGGCTGTGTGACCTTAGGGGCATTGCTTCTCTGTGCCACAGGGAGATAATCACCCACACTGCAAGAGTGAGCAGGAAACATGATAGCACACACAAAATGCCCAGGCTGGTGCCATGTACAGAGCGGGCACTGAGGTATTACTCCCCTCTCTTTTTGGCCTCTCTAAAGTAGGCAGGAGTGGGCGGGGCTTGGAGTCTTGGAATTTAGGGGAGGGGTGGGAGGTTTCTAGAATTACATCAAGGGAGCTAGGTTGTCAGATTGGAAAGAATGGTGGTCACCTTTAGGCTGCTTGGATGGGAAGTCGAGGTAGGGAACACAAACACCCCCGAGACCAGAGTGGAAGATTATCAGACAGCGACAGCCCAGAAGCCGGGCTCTCCATGGGCTTGCCCGGGGCAGCAGGCCTGCCTGTTTGGGGGCCTCTCCTCCCTGATCTGGCAGGATCCCCAAGACAGATGCTGCATGGGATCCAGGCTAGTGCCCGCGCTGATGGGGCACTCAGCAGAGGAGACAGGTTGGGCTCTCTCTGGGGCCCCTTCAGCCCCACCCACTTCCCAGGGCTTAATTCCTAATAGGTAAGGGGTCCTTAACCAGGTGCAGGCCATATACTCCTCTTTCTCAGGGCACCCCCTTCTCAGGGCACCCCTGGAAGACAGTCGGCGTGTTTGTGCATATGCATGTGTGCAGTTTGGGGAAGAGCCAGGCCAGAGCTTTCCTCTGATTTTCTGAAGGCTCCAGGACCCTAAGCAGGTTAGGAACCTCGACTGCTTTAAGTCAGATCTGAGCTAAGACAGAAGAGAAAGAGGGCCCAGGCCTGACCCCACCCAGGAAACTTGTTTTTTAATAAGGAACTCAGAAGACCAGTGCCCTTTTAAGAATCAAAGGAATGCAATCTAGAGGGAACATTCTAGGCCTGGCAGGAAGAGAGAAACATCTGGGGGCAGAATCCAGGCTGCAGTTTCCCTGGTCACATGGACACCCATCCTGTCTGGGCCATGTAGTAGGTGCCCTGAGAAAGAATTAGTTTATTATTCTTTTTCTTCTTTCAAAAGGAAGGGTCCAGAACAGCACCTTGTCCTCACTGTGCGCTCCACCCTGGGGTGGGGAGGGGACCCCACTGAGGGGAGCTTCCTTCCTGAGCCGAGGTGAAGGGCAAGGGGCTAATCTAAGCCCCTAGGTCTACTGGGGGAAAGGTGGGGTGAGTGGGAGCTCTTGGTGACACACTGAGCCAGACAGGTCTTGACCTATGCTCTTGGGCAAGCCAGCACCCCAAGACTGGGTGCGAGCAGCATGGCCCCCAGGGGTGAGACGATCGCGCCCACCACCCCAGGAGCTGCGCCCTGCACCTAGTAAGCAGGGGCTCAGAGTGGACCTGCGGCCCCACAGTGACACCATGTGGCGGCGAGGAGAAACTGAATCAGAGTCAGGCATAGGACCCCAGCTTCCATCCTCACAGTGTGCAGACATGGAACTGACCCCCTGATCCTCTGGGGTTCCCCTGTGGGTTGTGAGCAATTCAAGGGTTGGGGAGCCTCAAGAGGGAGGCAGTGGGCTTCTAGTGAATGAGACAGGCAAGGGTGCAAGCCATTAACTGGGCAGGATGTGACAGGACTGGCACCTGGGCACCCTGTGGCCATGAGCAACACCGGCTCTGCCTGGCTCCCTGCAGAAGGGCAGGAGAGACCGGGCGGGGGTGGGTAGAGGCACTGGGACTCTAGGAAGGCGGAAGGTGGGGCTGGGAAGGAGAAGGGCTTCGAGTCCTCTCCAGCAGGAGAAATACCAGCCAGCCGTGGAGGAGCCCTGGACAGGAGTCAGAAACCAGAGTCCAGCCCTGGCCTTGCACCAGGTCAGCCAAGTCCGACTACTGTCCTGTGTCCTGAGCTCCCAGACCCCAGAGACACGTGGAGGGGTCATGCCAAGAGGTAACGACTATTGGTAATTTTGCAGGTATGTGCATGGGGTCAGGGCAGCATGGGAGGAGGAGGAAAAGAAAAACAGGATCGGGGCGGGGGAGAAGGGACAGAGGAATACGTTTAAAATTTATTTCCAAGCACAGCCTTGCAGAACAGGTATTATTTATTCTTTCCATTTTATAGTCAAGAAAACTGAGCCTCAGACAGTGAGTAACTTGGGCCCTGAGGCTGACTGGCACCCAGCTAGATGACATTTCCCCATGTCCTTTGCAGTCAGGTGTCACCATGTGACTGAGTTCTGGCAGAAGGAATGTGGGCAGAGTGGTATCCCTCTCAGGCCTGGCCCTTCCAGACTCCCTCCGTGGGATCCTCTGGGTGCCTTCCCCTCCCCAGTTGGCCTGGAAGCTGTGTGTCAAAGCCACAGCTATGAGGTCCAGGATGCCAGAGTCCTGCGTGGAGGAGAGCCACCTGCTAATCAGGGTCACCTGTTTGGGACTTTACGTGGACAACTATCGTACGAAGGCTTTGCAATTTGGGGGATTTGTCTGTTACAGCAGCTAGCACTACCAAACCAGTAAGTGGAGGAGTGGGGTTCCAACCTGCCTGCCTCGGCCCCTCCGATTCCCATCGTATGGGGTGTGGGGTGTAGCTGCAAGGGCCAGTGGGCAACATGTTTCCCAAATCTATGTGTGCGTGTGTGCGCGTGTGCATGTGCGTGTGCCCACATGCACTGGAGAGTTACAGGGAGAAGAATCTACACTCCTCCCCCACCATCTCTGACCCATGGTGACCCTGGCCTTGCCTGGCTTTGGAAGGTAGGTGGGTCTTAGTGCTAGATCACCCATCCTTTAGTTTGCTCTCGTTCAGGGCCTCAGCAGGCAGTTTTTTCTGTCCTGCATGGACAAAGGAAGAGGGACAGCAGGCTAGGCCAGGGCAGGCTTCAGATGATTAAGGACCCCACGGAGGGCAGGACCAAAAGCTAGGAACCTACCTTTCCTCATCCCACGGTCACCCTGACCACAGGGCCATAGACCTGCCTTGACCATGACCTCAGGGACAGAGCACTGGTTTTGAAATCAGAGGAATCAGGTTTGAGTCCTGGCTTCTCCGCCTGTTGCTATGAACTTTGAGGCAAACTGCTAAGCCTCTCTTGTCCCTGTTATTATTACTCTTTACTGGGTCAAGAGAAAAGTTACATGATTTGCAGGGGTTTGTAGTGACTAAATGAGCCCATGTGTATAAAAATACTTGGCATATGGTCAACCTTTAACCAATGTGAGCCAATTAGGAAAACCCTTAAAACTGCAGCTGGGGGTTAAGAGATCGCCCAGGAGGCCAGGGGCTCCCAAGGAGGCCACAGTTTATCAGCAGGGCCTGGCAGGAGGGGCACAGAGGAAGGGAGTGTTCTGGAAGGCCAGGCCATTTGGGGGCCTGGCACTGCCAGGGTGGGATCTGTACACAGGGGCTGGCACAAGGCCCCTGGTTGCTAAGGGGCAGAAACATGGAAGGAAGGAGGGGAGGCCCTGACTGGGGGGCACAGGGCAGAGAGAAGCAAGCCCAGCCTCCGTTCTCACCTTCCCCGGCACATTGCCTCCCGCCCCTTTGCTGGGACCTGAGAACTGAGCCGCCGCCCGCCCGCCCCCGGCCCCCCACATTCCCAAGCAGGGCTTCCCTCCCCTACAGCAATCGCCCCCATCTCTTTACCCTCTACCGGTCCTCAGAGAAGGTTCCTTGGCCTCCGCCTCTAGGCTCAGGCCCCACGCAGGGGGCCACCCTCAGCCTCCCCGCCAGGCCCCCTGGGCCACGCGGTTACCGTTTCTGCTCGTGAGCAGCTGGAGGAATCTCGGGCACGCCACTTGCACAGTCTGTCCCGGCGCAGAGGACGGCCAGCAGCTCGTGTTGTCCCACAGCCCCATGCAGCCTGCCGGGAAGAGCAGCAGCATCAGACAGGGATGGAGCGTGGACCAAGGGCTGCCCCACCACCCCGTTCCCATCCCTGACACCCTTGCCTGCCTGGAATTCCCACTAGACACTTCCAAAGTTCCCATCGGGTACTGACGCCTTGGGACCAGAAACCAATGGTGTCTCATTCCCCTTTCCATCTTCAGGGCGGGTGCTCAGCGCTGAAGACATAAAAGAAGAAAGGGAGGGAGGCAGGCAGGCCGGCACACACATCACCTCACATAGGCCTTGCGAGGGAAGGTCTGGATTTCTCCTGAGCAGATGGCCCATCTCGTGGCCTCAGCTTGCATTAAACAACTCAGTAGCAGAGGCCTCCCTCCTGGCTGCGTGGGAGCTTTAAAATACACGTAACTGGGCCCAACACTCAGGGATTCTGACTGAATTGGTTTGGAAGGGGCCCTGGTGTGATATCTTATGAAAGCTTTGCAGGTAATTCTAACATCATGTCCCACGATCCTCAAACTGCAGCTTTTGTCAGCGTCACTCCGAGGGCTTTCTTAAACACGGATTGCTCCGTAGGTCTGGGGTGGGGCCTGGGAACATGCGTTTCTAAGTTCCCAGGTGTTACTGATGCTGCTGGTCTGGGACCATGCTTTGAGAACCACCGCCCTGGCAGCTCCACCAGTCACCACTGCGTGGCACAGATATTGTTGAGGACATTGCTTCCTACCTCTCTGTGTTCCTACACGAGGCCCCTCCCTCATGCGTTAGATACCACTGGTTCCTGGTCCCAAGGAATCAGGAGAACCTGCTTTCAATGCACTGAGAAGCTGAACTTATTGTGAATATCTAATATATATCTGTCCTTACAGACACTGAATTGGAAGTATGTTTTCTCTTTGATTTGGCTGCTAGGAAGCTCAGTGCCAGATTTGTGGCCACTTCTGCAAATGGAAAGACTTTGAAATGAATCAAAAAGATTACTGGGTATTTTCAATGCAAAACTGGACATTATCTAAGCACAGCCTTCAGGATTATCTGATTCTATGGGGTCTCAGGCCTTTTATTGTCTTTGAGCTATTTTGCAGTTCTGTAAGTTGTAGATAATTGGTAGCAATGCAAAGGATTCTTGTCCAGTAGAAATACAATTGATTTACATTTTCCTCTCCTTGTATTCAGCCAGTTTTGCATCTATTTGTAAATTTATTTTACCATTCTGCCTTATATGTATGATGCTTTGAATTCTATGAATCAGTGTTAAAATCTTCCTGATTTTCCCACTAATAAAATAAAATGTTTGGCAAGTATTCATTTTATATTTGTATACGAGTTAGGATTATACTATCTTTTAAGAATTATCATTTCACCAATTCTCCTCAAGTGATCCCAGAAGGCGGCAACCCAGGGAAATTGCTTCCTGAAACAGGCTCTGGAGACCCGTGCCCTCTGGAAGGACATTCCTGGGGCAGGTTTGGAGGGAGCCAGAAATGAGCTGAGGAACATTTGTGAAGTAAGCACCCTTCATCCAGCTTGGAGAACGAAGTACAGTGCACAGCATGGCACCCCAAAGAGCCAGGACTCTCGGGCCTGCAGACCTGGGTTCCAATCCCGCCCCACCCTGACAGCTGCCCCAGCCCACACCCCATCTCCTCTGGAAGAACCAGCGCCTCCCTCCTGAGCTCGCCCAGAGAAGGAACTCAAAGCCCACCCATGGAGCCGCACACAATAAGAAGTGGTGGATGGCACCCCTTCCCCACCATCTGCCCCAGGCCTGTCCCTTTTTCATCCTGGCATCTAGAGGGTGAGCTAGGCTGGGTCCTCCGAACTGCAGTTTTCAGTTCTGGGGACTGGGAGGTAGGTGCAGCCTGCAAGGGTCATTGGAGTACCCAGACAGCAAATCCCCGGCTTTTCTAAGGTATTGATCCCACCAGGCTCAAAGCATCAGTATCCTCCTTGATGCCTTCACCCCCTCTGAGCGAAGTCTCCCTGGCCACCTGTCCTGCTGCAGAAGTCTGGCCTTCAGCGTACATCAGAACCAGCCGGAGCGTGTCAGAGGCTGCAAATCTCTGGGCCCCGCCCCAAGAGATTCTAATTCAGTCCTCCTGAGGCCAGACCCAGGACTCTGTAATCTAAGAACTCCTGGAGCTGCTGTTGGTCAACAAGCCTTGCTTTGAGAATTTCCACGTTGCACCTCCCTCCTCCCCTCAGCTGAGGGCCCCCTGAGCCTGGCTCCCGGGAGCAATTCTGAGACTATGAGACAAGAAGGCCCAGACCCACCTCCCAAGGCCGAAAAGAGGTCACTGCTAATCAGCGTCCTCACCTTGGGGCCTGGGCACAGATGCCTCCCCCACCGCCAGGCAGAGAGCCCATAAGAGCAGGAACACTCTGACTGCCCACTGCTGGGGCCCCTGTGCCTGCATAGCACAGGCGCTCAACACACGTGGCAAATGAACAAATGAGTGGACGAATGCCGGAGCCCCTGGCTCCCACACCAGTCCCCATCAAGCATCCCTCGTGAATGGACTTTCGCCTTGACGCCCACTGCCTGCCAGCTGTGGTTTGGTTCTGATGGGGAGGAGCCCTGTGCTTCCCACGTATGAGCTCCTTTAATCCCACAGTGGCATCCCAAGGCTCCTGCCCTACCCCCATTTCATATAGGCAGGGAGAGGAGAAGTGGTTTCCGGGGATCACACAGCCAGGAAATGGAGGGGCTGAGAGTTGACCTGCCCAGTCCTCCACCCACTGGACCTGTCCCCAGGTGACACCGACCCTAGCTGCCTGGAGCCCTCCTTCCTGGAGACAGGCTCTGGGGGCGGGTGGGAGAGGCAGGGAGGAGGGGGAGGTAAGGGGTGGGCTGGGCCAGGAGGGACTGGGTCAGGGGCATGCAGAGAGGAGGGCCGACTGGAGACTTGGGAAGCTGAGGAAGGTGTGGCCTGTTTCTGCCTGGAGGTAGGACCAGCCCCTAAAGGGGACCAGGACGTGGGAGGACCCAGAGAGGCCCAGGCCTGACACCAGGATGCCTGGTGGGGGCTTTGAAAGCGAGGCAGCCCCAGGAGTGACAAAGGGCAAGGGAGGGTATGGGGATGGGGTGGAATTGGAGGTGGCCATAGAGGGCAGAAGGCAGGGTTTGGATGGGGCTCCCACAAGGACAGCGGAAGCATCTATGAGGCCAAGGTCCAGGGCTCTGTGTCCTTCAATGAATATGGTAGATGAGAAACTCCTTGGATGGTCCTGAATCTTCACCTTGAATCTCGCAGTGAGCCCTGCCAAAAGAGGGGGTCAAGGTCCTCTCTATTTTGAACTCCCCCAGGCAGGGTTCTGCCACGATCCCGGAGGCCGTGCCGTTCACCGGCCTGAGCAGAATCCCTGCACTCGGCAGGCCTCCCCAGATGCCTGTGGCATGGTGACTTGGTCCTGGGAAGCCTGGGATGGCCCTTTATGGAAAACCCGCTGTGTCTCTCTACCCTGAGCTATTCTGGTGTCTAGAGTCACAGGAGGCTAAGGCTGACCCCGAGACCTCACTCCCCATCAGCCATCCCGGAGTGGCAGCAGGACGCCTTGTTCCAAGGTGCTGCTTTGCTGCCAGCTCAGGCTGGCATCTTGAGTTGGAAGCAGGGGCAGTTCCAGAGCACGGAAAAGCAGGAGCCTCCTACCTCCCTGGGGAGAGATGGGCTCAGGGCTGGCTGGGGCTGGCCAGGTCAGCCAGGGCACCGGCTGCAGGCTCCAGGCCATGAGGCTGGCGACACATGCCTGACTGGCCAGACAGATGCGAGGGATGCCAGGAAGTCTGAGAGGCTGCCTGACCCGGGTCACATCAGGCAGGCCCCACAGGGACACCGGGGATGGGCCAGGCCTGTGCTCACAGCAGCCCAGGGGTCAGGTAGGTCACTGCTCCACAATAGAGATAAGAAAGCTGAGGATCTCAGAGTCAAAGTGACAACTGCAGCGTGACAGAGCTGGTAATGGTGGGGCTGGGACCCCACCCAGCCTTCCTGTCTCTGCAACCCAGAGCAGGTGCCCACCCACCAGACTGGCCCTCGGTGGCAGCAAGCCTGGCTGCTAACCCCACACAGCGTCCCTCATCCCCTAAGCACCCGTGACATGGTGTCACTCTCTCCCAGCCCTGGCCCCACTGTCTGGGCACAGAACAGACCCAGGGTTTCCCAGCCTGCTATGACATATCACACACAGGTGGCCTGTGCTTTTGGCTGGTACATGGTTGAGCATTTTTTATTTTAATAATTACACATTTTTAGAGAATTTAATATGTATTAGAAAAATTACAAAACTAGCATATCACATCTGTAATTCTATAGCTACTATTATTTAGGATGAGGCTGAATTTTTTAAAAGTCTATTGATTTAAAGGGGAAAATATGAAGGAAAGCACAGTAGAGTGACACGTGGCTGTAGCTGGGCTGGAGGGAATGTGGCCTGGGGGAGCTGGGTGGTCTCTGTGGCCTCCTGGCTGTTTGTGGGACCCCTTCGTGCTGCTCCCAGGATGCGAGTGGAGCATCTCAGACCCGACTCCTGGACGCCCCCTTCTCCCAGGCCCTGCAGGGAGGAGAGGAGGGCGCTGCCAGCTCAGCTGCAGACGTCCTGTCCTGGCCCCAGCCTTCCCCGGAGCTCTGGCAGGGAAGGGACACAGTCCAGGACTGGGGTCTCTGTGGGGTCCTGGGCAGTTTTAAATCCAGAGGGTGAGGGGGATTCAATGAGATAAGGGATGGGGGAACTTTGTCAACAGAGCCACCGCAAGGAAGGGGTCCCTGCCCCAGGAGAGGCAGGGCTAAAAGGGACATGAATTAGCTGCGTGGGCAGCAGGTCCGGAGCACAGTGAGGGGCAGGCCTCTGCACCCCTCTGCCATCTCTGATGGTCACCTGTGGCCACCGACTGCCTGGCTGGAGGGGATGGGATGGAAAGCTGAGGACGTTTATGTGGGGAAACCAGGAAAAACACCACCAGGACGCAAACACTGTCTGGGGAGGAGGGTTCCCTGCCCGAGTGCCCGTGGCCCGGGAGGACAGCATGGGAGGCCGGGAGAGGCGGGTGGTGTGGTGAGGATAGAGTGGGCTTTGGACCCAAGCCTACCTTGGACATGCCACTTACCTCTATGAGCCTCAGTTTCCTCACGTATAAAATGGGCATAGTAATATTCTCCAGGATTTTTGTGAGAATTACATGATTGTGTGTGTGTGCAGTGGAATATTTTCTGATCTATTGACCTCTGGTCTTTTTTCTTCTCCTCAGATTGAAGTCTCAGAGGAGGGCAGGAAAACTTCCTGGCTTGGGTTTCCGAGGGCCCCTGGGGGGATAAAGAGGTATTCTTTCTGTTGTAATCAAAACGCCTGGGAGAAAACAGAGATGGAGCAAGCCTTCCCCCAGACTGGAGAGAGATGGAGGGGATGTGATGAGCGGGGACATGGAAGGTTCTGGAAGAGGCACAAGTATGCTGCTGCCTTGCCAGCCCAGAGGAGAAACGGCTGTGGGGTGCATCCAGATGAGCAGGACACAGACAGCCTTGCAGAGCCTGTGCCTCCTAGCAAAGAACCACCTGTGACCGACACCATCGTCACCTCGAGACGAGATGGGCTCCCCCTGAGCCGTGGTGCTGTGTGAATCTCTGGCACCCTGGGAAAGCCGGGGTGGGGCAGAAGATCCAGAAGTTTTTGCCACTCCAGGAGAACAGAATCAGAATTAAAGTCACAGACAATGGAGAAAGTTCTACTTTCACCCAGCGGAGTTCATGGATAAAGATTCGTCTCCTTTATACCTGTGAGGCCCTGGCCCCGGGCTGGCCCCAACGCAGCACTCAGCAAGAGCCAGCGCTCTGTGAGGCCCGTGGGTTAAGGGAGGTGGCCCAGAGGAGGGCCTGGGCTGGGGAGGGGCCGGGAAGGGCAAAGGGACACCTGAGAGGGCAGGATAGTGCCTTGGGGGTCTCTAGAGCCCCCTCCAGCCTGGGGCCCGGCGCTAGAGCCCTCTGCTGACTGCGAGTTTGCCCTGCGTTCGTCCAAGCAGAGCACCCGCATTCCTCCGGGATTTATGCACGAATGGGCTCAGATGGCCTGGCCATAACCTGGGACTGTTTCTGGAGCGATGTGTTAGGCCACAGTGACACTGGGCCAGGAGCCAGCTGGCCCCCCAGGGCCGTGCTGGATGGGCCACCAGGGTGGGTTGCTGCGGCCCCCATGCCCCTCACGCCCACAGTGCTCACTTCACCCGCTAGTGGGATCTCAGGGAACCCACAGCTCCTCCTTGCCTCGCCCCCTTGCGTCCTCTTCCAGCTTCTGCTCTGTCGCAGCTCTTTCCTCTGCCTGGGACTGCCACAGCCATCTCCCAGGTGCTTCTGCCACCTGCCCACCTCCATTCACCCCTTTCTCCTCCCCCAGGCCCCACCATGGGTCAGGACGAGCCCCTGCACAGCCACCTGTGGCCTAGCGTCATTGTGTCTCCCTTCACCCCTCTCGGCTCCGCCTGGCCCCATTCCCAGGCCAAGGGGCAGCCTGGCCAGGTTTCCTTGGCTCTGCTGGCGGCCTGACCTACAGTCTCTAGGGCGAGAAAGGTGTTGATCTCCTTTGGACCACACACACAAGCTGTGGTCAGAATGCGGTTGGAGGAACTGAAGCCCCAGGGAGGAAAACGCATCTAAAGTCCCATCACAGGAGGAACAGCTAAAGAGGCTGGGGTGTTTATCTTGAAATCAAGAAGTATAAGCTATTTGATGGGATGGACATCTTGGGAGCAATGAGCTCCCCATCACTGTGAGTATTCAAACAGAGAGGGTCGTGGCATTAGGAGACTGGGAAGAGCCTCAGACACTGCATGGAGGCTGCACTAGATGAGATGAAGGACCTTGGAACCCTGAGGCTAAGCGGCTGCTTCCCTGGAGCAGGCTGGCTCACCTCTTCCCGGAGGCCGGTGAGGCAGCCTCTGAGCAAGGGGGGCTCAGTCCTTCCCCTCCCAGGGACCATGCAAACTGTGTGTCGCCCCCACGGAGCCCTCCTCATCCACCGCAAGAACTCTCCTTCACCTGACCTAAACCTCCTCATTTCACGCCACCTATCACATAAATTAAGGATTAGTTGGTGGCAGCAATCTCTCTTTCTTTTTTTCTGACGGAAAGCCCTTCTCAGGAGGGTAAGGAAATCAGTCATTCGCAGCTCAGTTGTGTTGAGCTTGATCAGACTGGATCACAAACTAGAAAATGCTCAGGATTTGCCATCAAAAGATTTGGGCTGAGAGTCCTGTTTCTGTTCTGTGTGATCCCAGGCCCCTAGAGCCTCAGTTTCCTCATCTGTGAAATGGGGATAATAATGGTACTTATCACATAGTTGTTTTAAGAGCTAAAATTTAAAAATTGTCTAAAATGTCATACAAACATAAGCTAACTTATTTCAGAAAAATGAGCCAACATCAGTCGTGCCCAAGAAAGGATGGGCAGAGGTGAGCTGGGGGGGCAGCCATGGGGGCTGATCCAGGGCCAGGGCAGGGGGCGTGGCTGCCAAAGGGCATCGGGAGCCCAGGGGAGCCCAGAAGGGAGCTGGGAATGTTTGTCAGGGAAAAGCGCATTAAAAGCCAGAATGTGTCAAGTACTGATTCATGCCACATGGTGGATGGCCTTGAAAACATTACACTCTCTGAAAGAAGACAGAAAAGGTTGCCTATTGTATGATTCTATTTATATGGGATGTCCAGAATTGGCAAATTTATAGAGACAGAAGGTAGATTAGTAACTGCCAGTGGCTGGGGAGAGAGAAGGATGGGATGTGATTACTTAGTGGGTACAGGGTTTTATTTTGGGGTGATGAAAATGGTTTGGAACTAGCTAGAGTTCACGGTCGCATACAGCATTGCGAATGTATCCAATGCCATTGAACTGTTCACTTTAAATGCTTGATGTATGTGAATTTCACTCACTAAAAGAGGTACAAAATAAAAAACCTGTTTCCTCCTGCAGGTGCTCTGGGGAGCGGGCAACCAGCAGGACAGAGACTGGAAGGAATGGTGTTGGCATGTCCCCATCTGATGGTGAGGACACTAAAGCCCAGAGAGGAGCAGTGTTGTGCTCGAGGTCACACAGCACCTACATGACAGAGCAGGACACATGCCCAGGTCTGTCTGACTGCCAAGCCCGCACCTCTCCTGCGGTGCCACCACACTGTCCTTCTGGAACATTCTTCCCCAAGGGAGAGCCAGAGCCCGTCTACCAGCCAGCTCTGAGGGGGTATAGGCTTCTGTAAACAAAGTAATAAATAGCCCAGGAGACCAGGCCATGCAGATATTAGGGTGACACCGAAAGGTTCCCACAAAACGCCGGGAAAACCTTGGCCGCCTAACCCGGAATAGCTGAAGAGTTAATTTTTTATTTGTGATAAGTGTGCCAGGCTCGGTGACAGCTCCATGAGCAGCACTTCCTGTGACTCGTCTGATGTTCAAACATTAACCTCCACCCCAGGGAAGACCGGACAGCTTAACCATTAACTTTGTATCCCCAGTGGAGAGCCCCGCAGCCCCCCGCGCCGATCCGGCACCAGGACAGGGCCTTGGTGCGGGCGGAGGCTCTGGGCACCAGCTCTGGCCCTTAGCCGCTCCTCCTCTCTTCTCGGCCTTTCAGGGAACTTCCCCCCAGTCACTCTCTGTGCTACACTCCCGGTGGGCCCCTCGGCCCGGCTTTCTCACCCATGCAGCAGGGCAGGCCTGGCGTCTTCTCTGGCAGCCCGGTCCTCAGACACCCTCTGCCTCAGGGGCTTTAAAACTGTGTTTTCAAAACAACAGACCTCTCTTCCTAAATGAAAACTGCACAAGGCCAATACGCGAAACAGATCCCACTGGCCTGAGCTGATCGCGGGCGGCGGGGCCAGCCTGGCACCCTTTCGCCCACCTGCGTGCACCAAGGAGCTGGGGCAGAGAGGCCACGAGAGGCGCTTCCTGCTATGTTGAGACATCCTGCTTTCTTCAGCTATTAATTCACTCATTTCCCACAATGGCGCCATGGAGTCGGTACGATTATTATCCCCATTTTAAAGCGAGCAGAGAAGGGGAGCCTCTAGCCCAGATCCCCAGAGAGGAAGCAGCAGTGCCGATTCTGCTTCCAGCCTTGCGCCCAGCCCCTGCACCCATCTCGCCAGATCCAGCCTGGGAGCAGCCTCGCGCAGACCTTCCCGCCACTGCAGGAGCACGCCTACTCCTCTCACTGTGGGGGCCCAGCAGGAATGCCGGGGCACCCAGACGCCAGCCGAGGCCCCAGTCAATGGGGTCACTAGTTGGGGCTGAGTCGGCTGGAACCACTGGAGAGCAGTGGGGAACATTTTAAACTGTCAGATGTTAGAATAACCATCCCTTCCTAATCAGTGTGAGCTGGAGCTCACCGTCATCTCTCCCAGAGGCTCGGCATTCTAGGGCTTATCTCTTGGGGTGCTCGGTCACTGGGATTTTAGGCATCTATCGCCTTGGGACCATGAGGCTGAGGGCAGCTGTGCCACAGGCTGGCCTTGTCAGTGCCTTGCTTCCTGCTGTTCCAGATGTTTTCTGGGGGTGACAGGAGGCTCTCAGTGGCACCCCGGCGAGTGCCAGAGGACCACACGGTCTGGTTCCCCAAGCACAGCTGTTGAGCCTGTCGAGGGAAGGAAAGGCTCAGACTATGGGAGAGTCGTCGTCATGTCCCTGTCCTCACACAGTGGCTGAGGGAATCGGCTAAACCACAACACTTGCAGCGTGCACACTGCTTGGCCTCTGCCACCCACGCACCCTCGCTTTCCTCCGGCTGCTCCTGATGGATGAGGGCTGGGATGCCCGAGGCTCGCCCGGGGTCCTCTCCTCTTCCCACCCCCGCACCCTCTCCCTCTCAACTGCAGCCTCACTTGCCACCTGCCAGGTTTCTCCCTGGCCCTGACCCCGCCTCTGAAGCCCACACTCCACGCGTCTAAAGCCGCGATCGTGATCTTCATCTCCCCTCACCAAACTACCTGGTCTTCCTTCACCTTTTCCTCCAGCTGCTCAAGTTGAACACCTGGGGCTCATCCCAGATTCTCCCTCTCCCACCTCATTCCCAGTCAGATTCCTTGCCCTGTCCGGTCTACATTCCCACTGGAACAGCTCTTCCACGTGTCTCTCCCCTGCACCCCTTCGAGCAGACCCTGCCCGTAGCTCCTGGTCTTCCTCATTCCTGTGCCTGCCACCCCGCTTTGTCTGGGGGCCTCTTCAGCTATGGGAGCCATTGGGCCCCCAGGCACAGCAGGAGGAAGAGCACGAGGAGGAACGCAGCAGCCCCGCCTCTCACTGATGGGGAACCAGTGGCTACATATTCCAGCTTCTTTGACACTCCAAGGTGTGTGCTCCACGCTGGCTCCTCAAGTGGGCCCGTGGACCCACAGTGATAATGAGACACTTCCCAGCTTCCTTCCTTGCTCATCTCAGTTCCACAGCCCTGCTGCTTTCGCCTGGAATCACCAGCTTCTGAGGAGCCCAAACAAAGACACCCCATCCAGTCCCAGGGATCACTGTCTCTCCCCCAGACCACCAGCGCCCAGTGGGTCTCTCTCATTTCCTTCTCCAACCCACCTCCCACTACGGCAAGGGAGATCTTTTCATAATGCAGATGATGACACCATTGGCCTCTTAAGACTCTCCAGGACTTTCCATCGCTCTTAGGATCAGGATGAAACCCCTCCACGGGGCCAAGGAGCCCCTGTGTGCTCATCTTGCGGCAGGCTCCCTTGCATCTGTGTGCCCGGCAGCTGTTAGGCATGGCTGGGCCTTGGTGCCAACGTCACTTCCTCAGGAAAGCCCTTGTGGAGTCCTAGACCAGGCCAAGACCCCTGGGTATACGCTCAGCCAGAGCCGCACCCTGTCCTCATCTCGTCATCATTTTACACGAATGTGTGATGATTTGATTCACGTCTCCCTCGCCAGGCTGGGTCATGCTGACTATGGAAACGAATGCCTGTGGCCATTATTCTCTTATTTCTCTCTAGTGCAACCTGAATTTGTTCAAGGTGTCCACATGCACAGCTAAAAACTCAACCTCCAGCATCCACTGAGCCAGGAGTGGCCATGCAGTCCAGTTCTGGCTGATGAAATATAAGTAGAAGTCACTTGGAGAGTTTTAGGAAAGGTTGGCTTCTCAATATATCTCACCCTTCCTTCTTGTGACTTTCTTTTTTTCTTTGTTTGGTTTGTTTCTTCCAAAATCTCTTCTGGAACCTTCTTGTGACTTTCTTCTTCCTCCTGCCAGAAACAGGTCCTCTCCTCTCCTCTCTGGAGATACAACAGCCATTGCGTGACCATGACGACAGGAGTCACACATTCAGCCAAAAGACAGAAGGAATCTGGAATATGATGACATCCTGGAACTTTGCACCAGCTCTGGACTTTTTGTAACATGCAACAAATCGATTCCTCAAGTTCTTGCCACGTGCTGCATGCAAAGTGCTTTCCTAAGTGGTAGGAGAGGGGTCCGTGTTCCTTCCTTCTCACCTTTGATCTTTTGTTTTCACCACTCCCACCCGATACCAGTAAGTGCTAAATAAGTGTTTTTCGAACAAATGCTTTTCATTTCACGCCAATCTTATAAAATAGATGTGAAACTGAGGCCCAGAGATATTAAGTAACTTGTTCAAAATCACACAGTCTGTCTAATTTAAAAGGCTGGGTTCTTTTCTTTTTTCTTTCTTCTTTCTTTCTTTCTTTTTAAGTTAACATAAAATCGTATAACATAAAATTAACCATTTAACATGTACAATTCAGTGGCGTTTAGTACATTCACAGTCTACTATGGTGCAACCTCTATCTAGTTCTAAGACAGTTTCACCCCCCCCCCAAAAAAACCTTGTACCCATCAAGCAGTCACTTCCCATTGTCCCTCCCCTCGTCCCCTGACAACCACTAATCTAACTTGTCTCTATGGATTTGGCTAATCTGGACATTTCATGTGAGTAGAATCATACGACGTGTGACCTTTCACATCCGGATTCTTTCACTTGCCACCATGGTTTCAATGTCTGTCCATGTTGGAGCATACATCAGTACTTCCTCCCTGTTTAAGGCTGAAGAATATTCCATTGCATGGGTGAAGCACGTTTTTGTTTATCCATTCATCAGTTGATGGTCATTGGGTTGTTTCTACTTCTTGGCTAATGTGAATAAGACTGTTAGGAACACGAGTGTACAGGGGTTTGTTTGTGTACCTGCAATGGGTTCTTTTCTTAAGGCTATACTCCGCCTAACTCTTAGATGATAAATAACAAAGAAGAGAAGTTAAGGAAGGAAATAGAAATAACATTAACATTTAAATATAAAATCAATATTTAAAGTGTTGATTAATAATAATAATATCTAAATTAGCAATTTTTACAGAGCATCTGTATTTAACACACTTTATCTCATTTATTAACATAATCCTGAAGTAGACGTGATCACCTCCACTCTGTAAATGAGGAAACAGGCTCAGAGGGTTAAATCACTTGCCTGTGGTCACACAGCCAGGGAATGTCAGCCCGCATCAGACCCCACAGTTTTCTGACCCCACACTGCCTTCCCCACTCCTCACTCACGGAGCTGGCAGTGGAGGTAAAAGAATGGATGAGGGGGCGGTCGCCTTGCAAAGCAATTCCCACCAAACTCTAACCTGAAACAAGCTATGCAGACACTGATGGTAAGAAAACTCTGGCTGTACTCACAGGCCCAGAGAAGGGAAATGTGAGGAAGATCTGGCTTTGGGGTCCGTGCAGACTGCTCCCCAGATTTCTCCAGACCCCCCAGCTGATTGTCTAAGTGGATAAAGCTGGACCAACCCCCACATCCCATCCTGGCCCAGAGGACAAGCTGCCCCACCCAGTGAGACTGGACACAACCCACATGCAAGGACGGACACGGCGCTGAGGTGAGCCTCATACCTGACACTGGCTGCTGCGTGTGCGTGTACAGGTCTCCCGCCTGCTCTCTGGAGAGTTCCTGCAGGCACTGGTCCCGCTCCTCCTGCAGCACTCGCAGCACGTCACACAGCCGGGGCAGGGCTCCAACCTACGAGTCCAAAACCAAGGATGCTCATCACTGGCACGAACTACGTCCTACCACACAAGGACTTCCTGTGGGCAAGCATGGGGTCAGACAACGGGGATTCCACCAGCAAGGCAAAGACCCTCTCTGCAAGGAGCTCTGCAGGAAAGGTGGAGAAGCCACTCCTGGGAAAGAATTCAGAGCACGTCCGGGACACCCAAATGATCTGTAGCTTGCCCACTACAAATCTTGCTCTTGTTTATCGAGGCTCCTGAGTCCAGTGAGCCGTGTGCTTTCTTGGTACCTTACTATGAGTCTGGGGAACTTGCTTTATTTCACTCCATCTATGTGGATATTGCTGTTTTTGAAAGTTTGGTTTTGACTCACATAAGTTTTTTTTTTTTTTTTTTTTTTTTGAGACAGGGTCTTGCTCAGGCTAGACCAGGCTAGAGTGTAGTGGTGTCATAAAAGCTCACAGCAACCTCAAACTCCGGGGCTTGAGCAACCCTCCCACCTTGGCCTCCCAAAGTGCTAGGATTATAGGCACAAGCCACCACACCTGGCCGATAAAAGTTCTTTGAAACCTGCTCTTAACCATCTCTCTGTCCCATGGAAGAGAGCAGACATCCAACCCAAAGGACAGCAACTGCATGGGGGAATTGGGCAGCCTGGTGGAGCATGGGCTGGCACATCTCAGCTCTTTCCAGAGTAGACTCCATAGCATGGCTCCATTATTTCACTGGTGCCAGAGACTTGACAAACACGATGAATGGATGAGCAATTGATCACAGGAATGAATTGGACTCCTACTTTCCTTACAAAGTATAGCCATGAAATTTTAATATTACAGAGTCTTTTTACACACATTAAATTCATAAGTTCTCAAAATAACCTGATAAAGACACATAAAAGGAATCTGAGGCCCATGGTGGTTAGAGGCTATGACGAGGGTTGTACATTCAGTGCTCCCATGAGCTCAAGAACCAGGTCTCATACCCTTGTTTCTATCGCCTACTAATGCTTCATAGATGGAAATTCCAACATAATGGAGCAGGGGGAGAAGTCCCTGGAGATAAAGCCACACTCCACAATGGCACAAATAAACAAAAGCTCTGGGCCAGAGAAGGATAGCTAAGGTAGCCCTGTCTTCAAATGACTCCAAAAGCAAACATAATTAATCTTCTAATTATCTCCTATCATGGTCTTCCACAGTTTACCACCTTTCATTAATGCAGTCGGAAATGATCTACCAGCTGTCAGCAATCGTTCCTCTCCCTCCAGCCTGACACCAACTGGCCAGGGTTTATGGTCACCACAAAACACCCACATCACCTTCCCTGGCCTGAGCCTTTGGTTAGCCATAGCATGCTGTTGCAGAATCGTCAGGGCCTACCTAGCTCTAGATCATAATATGCTCATGCCTTCCCCTCCCTTCAGACCTATGTTTCCATTTTACTCCCAACACAATTCAGCAAATGTCTTAATCACATTGTTTGTCATTTAGACTCTTACATTGAAACAAGTAGTTTCCCTAGAAATATAGCAATTGTCAAGAGAGCTGGTATTGGCACACAGCCCACACACTCATCCCTTGTCCTCTTCTTTGTGGGGTGTAGTCCAGTCCTCACTGAAACCCATAGTCTCACTTTCTGGATTTTCAGTGGAGGAAGAAGAAGAGCTTGAGTGGAAAGATCCAATTAATATAAGACAAAGTAGAGTGTAGAGCATAAGCAATGACCAGAGACAAAGAGGAACGTTGCATAACAATAAAAAGACAAGCCATCAAAAATACATAGCAATACTAAATGTGTGTGCACCAAACAACAAAGCAGTGAAATATATAAAGCAAAAACTTATGGAACTGAAAAGAGAAATAGACAAAGCTAAAATTTTAGTTGAAGACTTCACACTCTTCTTTCAACAACTGATAGAATAACTGGACAGAAAATCAGCAAGGACATAGAAAAACACCACGAAACAATGCAATCTATAAATGAGCACATTTATGGAACACTTCACCCAACAAGAACAGAATACACATTTTTATCAGGTGTTCATAGAACATATACCAAGAAGACCATATTTTGTGCCATAAAACAAACCCTGACAAATTTAAAAGAACTCAAATCATATAAAACATGCTCTTTGATCACAACAGAAACAAATGAAAAATAAATAAAAGAAATAAAACAGGAAAATCTCCAAACACTTGGAAACTAAGCAACACACTTCTAAACAATCCATGAGTTCAATATTGAAAATCAATCAATGTAATCCACCATATTAATAGCTAAAGAAAAATAACATGATCATATCAATAGACACAAAACAATTATTTGACAAAATTCAACACCCATTCATAATAATGTGAATATGTTATATTGAATATTATATAATAGTTCAGAAAATACAAACATAGGGAAACTTCCTCAATTCGATAAAGAGCATCTACAAAAATCCTACAGCTAATATTATAGTTAATGATCTTCAACAAAGCTGTAAAAAATATACACGGGGAAAGGGTACCTTCTTCAATAAATTATGGTTGGAAAGCTGGATAACCATATGTAGAAGAATGAACTGGACCCCAATCTCTCACCATATACAAAAATCAACTCGAGCTGGATTAAAGACTTCAAAATAGGCCAGGCATGGTGGCTCACGCCTGTAATCCTAGCACTCTGGGAGGCCGAGGTGGGCGGATAGTCCTGAGCTCAGGAGTTCGAGACCAGCCTGAGCAAGAGCAAGACCCCGTCTCTACCAAAAATAGAAAGAAATTAATTGGACAGCTGAAAATATGTATAGAAAAAATCAGCCGGGCATGGTGGCACATGCCTGTAGTCCCAGCTACTTGGGAGGCTGAGGCAGTAGGATTGCTCGAGCCCAGGAGTTTGAGGTTGCTGTGAGCTAGGCTGATGCCACGGCACTCACCCCAGGCAAGAGAGTGAGACTCTGTCTTAAAAAAAAAAAAAAAGACTTCAAAATAAAACCAGAAACTATGAAACTACTAGAAGAAAACAGGGCAAACTATTCAGTACATTGGTCTAGGCAAAGACTTTATGGCTAAACTCTGCTAAAGTCTTTATGGTGCAGTCTTTAGCCACCAAAGTTGGTTTAGACAAAGACTTTAGACCCCAAAAGCACAGGCAACAAAAACAAAAATAGACAAATGGAACTAAAAAAACTTCTGCACAACAAAAGAAACAATCAACAGAGTGAAGAGGCACCTGTTGAATGGGAGAAAGTATTTGCAAACTACTCATCCAACAGATGACTAATATCCAGAATATACAAGGAACTCAAAAAACTCAATGGGAAAAAAACCCAAACAATCCCATTAAAAAATGGGCAAAGGACATGAATAGACATTTCTCAGAAGAGGATATACAAATGGACAACAGGTACATGAAACAATGCTCACATCAGTAATCATCAGGGAAATGCAAATCAAAACCATAATGAGATATTATCTTATCCAAGTCAGAATGGCTATTATTAAAAAGACAAAACATAACAGATGTTGGCAAGAATATATAGAAAAAAGAATTCTTATTCACTGTTGGTGGGAATGTAAATTAGTACAGCCACTGTGAAAAACAGTATGGAGATTTCTCGAAAAACTAAAGACAGAACCACCATATGATACAGCAATCTCACTACTAGGTATTTATCCAAAGGAAAATATATCACATATCAAAGGGATATATGCACTCTCACATTTACTGCAGCACTATTCACAATAGCAAAGATATGGAATCAACCTAATTGCCCATAAAGTGATGAATGGATAATGAAAATGTAGTGTGTGTGTGTGCGCGCGCGCGTGCGTGCACACGCGCGCACACACACACACACAGACACACACAGAATGGAATACTATTTGGACATAAAAAAAGAATGGAATCATGTAATTTGCAGCAACATGGATGGAATTTGTGGTCATTATGTGAAGTGAAATAAGCTTGGCACAGAAAGATAAATATCACATACTCTCACTCATATGTAGGAGCTAAAAGAGTTGATCACAGGATGATAGAGAGTGGAATGATAGATACCAGAGACTGGGAAGTGTATATGGGTGGGAGGGGGAATAAAGAGAGGTTGATTAGTGGGCACAAACATGTAGTTAGATAGAAGGAATTCTAATGTTTGATAGTGGAGTAAGGTGACTACAGCTAAAAACAAGGTATCGTATTTTTCAAAATAGAAGAGAGGATTTGAAATGTACCCAACACATAGAAATGATAAATACTTAGGTGACGGATACTCTAAATACCCTGTCTTGACCTAACTACATCTATGCATGTAACAAAATTTCATGTGTACCCAAATATAATGTAAAAAAAATTTTAATAAAAAAATTTACTACAATATCATAGTAACCAAACCATCATGGTACCAGCATAAAAACACATAGACCAATAGAACAGAATAGAGAACCCAGATATATATCCATGCATTTTTTAAATTAATTAATTAATTAATTTATTTTATACAAGCATTTTTGACAAGGGTGCCAAGAACATGCGATGGAGAAAGGACAGTCTCTTCAATCAGTGGTGCTTGGAAAACACCATAACCATATGCAGAAAAATGAAACTAGACCCCTATCTCTCACCTTATACAAAAATCAAATCAAAATTGATTAAAGATTTAAATCTAAGACTTGAAACTATGAAACTACTAGAAAAAAACTTTGGGGGAACATTGGTATGGACAAAGATTTTTTTGTGTAAGACCTCAAAAGCACAGGCAACCAAAGCAAAAATAGACAAATGGGATTTAATCAAGTTAAAAAACTTCTGCACAGCAAAGACAACAATCAATGAAGTGAAGAACAACTCACAGAATGGGAGAAAATACTTGCAAATTATCCATCTGACAAGAGATTAATAACCAGAATGTATAAGGAGCTCAAACAACTCAATAGCAAAAAAAAAAAAAAAAAAAACCAAATAATCCCATGGAAAAAAAGGGGCAAAAGATCTAAATAGACACACAGGTATATGAAAAAATGCTCAACATCACTAATCATTAGAGAAATGCAAATCAAAACCACAGTGAGATACCACATCACCCCAGTTAAAATGGCTTTTATCAAAAAGACAGGGAATGACAGATGCTGGTGAAAATGTAGATAAGGGGAACCCTCATGCACTGCTAGTGGGAATGTAAATTTGCACTGCCGCTATGGAAAACTATGTGGAAGTTCCTCAAAAAAAACAAAAATAGAGCTACTGTATGATCCACTACTGGATACATATCCAAAAGAAAGGGAATAAATATATCAAAAAGATATCTGCACCTCCATGTTTATTGCAGTGCTATTCACAATAGCCAAAATGTGGATCAATCTAAGTGCCTGTCAATGGATGAATGGATAAAGAAAATGTGATATATATACACAATGGAATGTCATTCAGCCATAAAAAAGAATGAAATCCTGTCATTTGCAGCAACATGCATGGAACTGGAGGTCATTATGTTAAGTGAAATAAACCAAGTACCGAAAGACAAATATTGTATGTTCTTACTCATTTGTGGGTGCTACAAAGGTGGATCTCATGAAGACAGAGAGGAGATTGGTAGTTACCAGAGGCCAGAAAGTGTAGGAAGGAGAGGAGGATGAAGAAGGGTTGATTCATGGGTAGAAATATACTACTGTTTGATAGAGGAAGCGAGACCTAGTGTTTGATAGATCAATAAGGTGACTATAGTTTATAATAATCTATTGTACATTTCAAAATAGCTAGAAGAGAATAATTCAAATGTTTCTAGCATAAAGAAGAGACAAATATTTAAGGTGATGGATAGCCCAATTACACTGATTTGATCTTTACAAATTATACGAATGTATTAAATTATCACCCCCAATTATATTTGTAACCCCAAATATATCTATCTATTATGTATCAATAAAAAATAAAATTAAAAATAATAATAAACTGTAGAAAGAAAAGAAAGAAGCTAGACACAGAAAGACAAATATCACATGTTCTCACTCATATTTGGGAACTAAAAAAAAGGTAGATCTCATGGCAGTGGAGAGTAGAATAGTGGTTACCAGAGGCTGGGAAAGGAAGGCGGGAGAGGGAGAGATGAAGAGAAGTTGGTTAATTGGTACAAAAATACAGTTAGATAAAAGGAATAAGTTCTAGTCTTCAATAGTACAATAGGGAAATTATAGTTAACAATAATTTATTGTGTATTTCAAAATAGCTAAAAAAATCTGTAATGTTCCCAACACAAAGATAAATATTTGATGTGCCGAATATCCCAATCATCTGACTCGATCATTGCTCATTGTAAACATACATCATATGACATGTACCCCTAAAATATGTACGACTATGATAAATCAATGAAAAATATAAAAAAGAAAAAAGGAACACCTATTTACACATAATATGATTGTCTACATAGAAAATCACAAGGAATATACAAAAAATGTCCTAGTACTAACAAGTGTGTTCAGCAACGTCTCAGGATATAAGCTGAACATAAACAAATGAATCCTATTTCTACATACTAGCAATGAACACATGAACACCAAATTAAAAATATAATATCATTTACAATTGATTAAAAAAATGAAATGCGTAAGTGTAAATCTAACAACACATGTACAGAACTTGTATGCTGAAAATTACATAATGCTGATGAAATAAATCAAAGATCTAAATAAATGGAGAGAAATATAGTGTTCGTGGATCGGAAGACTCAATATAGTAAAGATGTCAATTCTCCCCAAACTGATAAACAGATTTAACAAAATTCCTACCAAAATCCCAGCAAGCTTTTTGAAGATAAATACAAGATTACTCTAAAATTTATATGGAAACTCAAAAGAATGAGAATAGCTAAAACAAGGTTTTTTTAGAAGTAAAATATTTATTCATAATTTCTAAAACTAGGAATCCACTGAGACTTCCTTCAATAGGTCAATGGAAAAAAAAACTGTGGTATATCCGTACAATGGATTATTATTCGGTGATAAAAACAAATGAGCTATTAAAGCACAAAAGACATGGAAGAACCTTAAGTACATATTGCTAAGTGAAAGAAACCCATCTAAAAGGTTATATACTAAAAAATTTCAACTATATAACATTCTGGAAAAAGCAAAACTATTGTGACAGTAAAAAGATCAGTGGTTGCCAGGGGGAGGGAGAGAGGGATAAATGGGGTGGGATGAGCAGGTGGGCACAGGGGAGTTTTAGGGCAGTGAATCTATTCTGTATGATACCATAATAGTGGATACATGTCATTATACATTTGTCAAAACCCGTAGAATGTACAGCACAAAGAATGAACCCTGTTGTAAACTATGGACTTTAGTTAATAGTAACGTATCAATATTAGCTCATCAATTGTAACAAATAAACCACAAGGATGCAAGGTGTTACTAATAGGGGAAACTATAGAGAAAGGATAAGGAGGTATATGGGAATGCTTTGTAGTTTCTGTTCAATTTTTCTGTAAACCTTAATCTTGTCAACAAAATAAAGTCTATTAATTCAAAAAAAAAAAAAAGAATAAAGTGGAACGAATCATTTTGCCTGATTTTAAGACTTAGTATGTGGGTATAGTAATCAAAACAGCATGTTATCAATGGAAGAATAGACAAGTAAGTCCAAGGGAAACAAATAGAAAATCTAGAAATAGACCTACATGAATATGCTCAACTGATCACCGACAAGGTTACAAAGCGATTCAAGGAAAGAAGGATGGTCATTTCAACAAATGATGTTGGAGCAACTGGACATCTGCCAACAACAAAAAGAACCTTGAGCTAAGTCTCACACCTTATTCAAAAATTAACTCAACATGGATCATGGACTTAAATTCAAACCATAAAACTATAAAACTTTTATTAAAAAGTATAGGATAAAATCTTCAAGAACTAGAGCTAGGCAGAATTCTTGTGCTTGACACCAAAAGCACAATTCATAAAGGAAAAAATTGACAAATTGGACATTATAAAAATTAAAAACTTTTTCTCCATGAAAAACCATGCTATGAAGGTGAAAAGAAAAGAGGCAGACTGAGAGAAAATTTGCAAACTATAGATTCAAGAAAAGAATAATATCTAGGATATATAAAGAACACTCAAAACTCAACAGTAAACAAGCAAAAAATCTAATTAGAACATGTGCGAAAGACTATAAAGAGATGCTTCACAGGAGATATACAAATGGCAAATAAGCACAGGAAAAGGTGTTCAACATTATTAGGTATTAGGTGAATGCAAACTAAAACCGCAATGTGATATCAGTACATACCCATCAGAATGACTCAAATTAAAAATAGTGACAACACCCAATGCTGGCAAGATTGTAGAGAAACTAGATCACTCAGACATTGCTGGTGGGAATGTAAAGTGATACAGCCACTCTGAAAAACAGGTTGGCAGTGTCTTTGAAACACACACACACACACACACACACACACACACACACACACACCCCAACTAAACATGCAACTTCTGTATGATCCAGCAATTGCAGATCTGGGCATTTATCCCAGGGGAATGAAAACTCATGTTCATGTAAAAATCTGTACATGGATATTTATAGCAGCTTTATTCACAAGAGCCCCTCAGCTTAAACAACACAAATGTCTTTGAATGGGTAGATGGTTAAACTGGTACATTTATACTATGGAACTCTACTCAGCAATAAAAAAGAGCAAACCGCTGATACATGCACCAACCTAGATGAATCTCCAGAGAAGTATATGAATATATGAAGTACATGAAGTATACTTCATACATGAAATATATGAATGAAAAAAAGGAAATCCTCAGCCTGAGCAAGGGCAAGACCCCATCTCTACCAAAGATAGAAAAATGAGGTGGGCGTCATAGCGTGCACCTGTAGTGTGGGCTACTCAGGAGGCTGAGGCAGGAGGATCACTTGAGCCTAGGAGTTTGAGGTCACAGTGAGCTATGATGACGCCACTGCACTCTACCCAGGGGGACAGAGTGAGACTCTGTCTCCAAAAAAGAAAAAAAAAGGAAATCCCAAGAGGTTACACACTATACGATTCCATTTATATAGCATTTTGAAATAACAAAATTGTAGAAATGGAGACCAGATTAGTGGTGCCAGGAGTTAAGGAAGGAGTGGGAGTGGGATGAAGGTGGGATGACTGTAACAGGGCACCACGAAGGATCCCGGGGTGATAGGATGTTCTGTATCTTGATTGTATCAATGTCAATGTCCTGGTTGTAATATTGTACTGTATATATACTTTTGTAAGATTTTACCACTGGGAGAAACCAGGCAGAGGTTTTGAGGGATATCTCTGTATTATTTCTTACAGCTGCATGTTAATTTACAATTATCTCAAAGTAAAAAAGTTTAATTTTTTAAAAAAGAGACATCCTAATTATCTGAGTATAAGGAAACACCCAGCCAGTAAACTATGGTGAATCCATTGAACAGGATATTTTCAGCCTTTACACATGATGAAGACCATTCAGCGGTATAGACTATTAACTGTACGAGGTCTGTCCAGAAAGTATCCAGCCATGTAATATGAAAAATAGAAACATTTATTGAGGAAGATACAAGAAACGGCATACATAGGACAATGATGCCTCAATCCCCTTCAAAGTAGGCACCTTGGGACCTCACAGAGTTCTCCCAGCATCTCTTAACCTAACCCATCTACATTCAACATTCTCAGGTGTTCTGCCTGTTGCAGGCCTTCCGGAATGTGGATCACTTTCAACAGATTCTCGACCATCTTTGAAGTGTTTGTGCCATACTTTTGTTTGTGCTCCACTCACTGCGTCATCTGCAAAAACCTTCCGAATCTTCCAAACAGTTTCTGAGTGGGAATGTTCAAGCTTAACGCAAAATTCGATGCAGATTCTTTACTCTATTTGCTCAGTCATTTTGAACGAGGCAGCCACGTGGTGTACATGCTCACTCAGTGGTGTCTAGCACCCCACTGACTAGTGCAGCGAGGTGTCATTGTTCATGCATGCGCATTCCAGTCCACGCTCCTTGGCTGCCAGGTCACATCAGTGTCATGCAAACCATTCTCATTATATTAACAATGGCTGGATACTTTCTGGACAAACCTGGTAATACTGTGATGTTAAATGAGAAAAGGAAGACACGAAATTGCATTTACAGTATAATTAAATGTACCAACTTTTTAGAGAAAAATCTAGAAAAAATACATGAAAGTATTATGAAAATTATAATAAACTTTTTTTTTTTTTGAGACACGGTCTTGCTCTGTCACCCTGGCTAGAGTGCAGTGGCATGATCATAGCTCACTGGAACCTCAAACTCCTGGGCTTAAGTGATCTTCTTGCCTCAGCCTCCTGAGTAGCTGGGACTACAGGCGCGTGCCACCACGCCAGGCTGGGGTTTCTATTTTTTGTAGAGATGGGGGTCTCACTCTTGCTCAAGCTGGTCTCGAATCCTGGCCTCAAGCGATTCCCCTGCTTCAGCCTCCTGAAGTGCTAGGATTACAGTCATTAGCCACCATTCCTGGCCTAAACTGTCATAAACTTTTAAAATAATATGTAAACATACGGAGGAAGATAGACACTTAACCAACGTGTACACTCATTGACCCCGCCTGTCACTAAGTGAGTGTGTCAACAGAGTTGCTGTTTGTTGGGAGAGTAGGAGAATAAAGGGTCCTGTGGACGTGACTAGTGAAGTGAGCTAATGGCTCAGAGGCGGTTAATTTACCAGTTTAAAGAAAAGAAACTATTTCTTCCTATCAGGGGCTGGGAACTGAGGGTCAAACTTGCTATGGGCTTAATGTACAACGCACGAGTCCCCATTCTACCCCCGGTCCTGTTCCTGCCTCCAGGGTAACCTCTTCTGGCAGAGACTTGCTGCCTCCCCAGGCGCCATTCTTCCCTTTCACTGCTGGGATCGGAGTTTAGCTGGCACGTGGTTACCCACCTAGAGACTAGTTTCCAATTTCCCTGCAACTGAAGTGTGCGCAGGAGACTAGGGTCTGGCAACGGACCGAAGCAAAGAACACAGGTGCAAATTCTGTCTCATGGCCCTAATAAGAAAGGGATGTTGCCCGTCTTCCATGTGGGGATGTGGCGGCGAGCCACAGTCAGCCACGGGGACGAGGACAGCACCTTAGGCTTGACTCTTCTGAGGACTCGAAGGACAAAACCCATCCCGGACTCTGCTTCCAAACCTCCACATTCCACCACATCTTCTTTCTAAAAATTTTATTTTTAACTGACAATTAAAAATTGTATATATTTATACAATTTACATGTACAACATGTTGTTTTGAAATGTATATACACATAGCACAATGGCTAAATCAAGAACATTAACATACGTCTTATTTTTATTTATTTATTTATTTTTGTGGTGAGAACACTTTGAATCTGTTCTCAGCAATTTTCCACAATACATTGTTATTAACTTTAGCCATCGTGTTGTACATCACATCTTCTTGATGTTAGTGGTAAACAAAGTAACTCAGACTTAGGAAACTTCCTGCCAGGGACAGGGAAAGGAGTTTGCTGTGGTTAGAATTACCAGTCCCAATTTCCTGTAGGAGTTTATACATACGACTCCTATCATGGTGGGCAAAGTATGCTTCTTTGCTTGGGCTTGGCCATGTGCTATGGTCAACGGAATGTTAGTAGGTTTGGTGTCAGCAGAGGCTTGAAATATGCTTGCCCACTTGTGCTTGCTCTCTTGCATTTCTGACACCTAGGGTAGCCTACTCATCTTAGAATGATGATATGTGCAGCAGACCTGAACCTGACCCAGGGCCTGAAGCCAAGCTAGAGAAGTCCGGCCTGGATCAATCGCACCCTAGGTCAACTGTAAATGCAGAGAGAGAAATAAACAGTGTTGCTGAATGCCGCTGAGATTTGTGTTACGCAGCCTCGCTGGCTGACACAGGGTGGGAGCTAGATTCTAGGGCAGCATCAATGTGTGTGTATAGGGGGTGAGGTTTCCCGAAAGTGGGTGGCAGTTTGCACTGTGAGAGTTTAAAGAAAGAGGGACTCTAAAAGAGGACTCTCCTTAGGGCACTGGAGCAAGGTCAGAAATGGGAGAACAGTTAGGATAGGAAGCCTAATCCAAGAAACGTTCAACATTCTTGGTACTTTCCCTTTGGGCTGTAGAAAAATAGCAACCAGAGGACAGTTCAACTTTTTCTTATCATCCAACATTTCTTTTTTAAAATTATAATATAATACACATAACATAAAATTCACCATTTTAGCCATTCAAAGTGTACAATTCAGTGGTATTAAGTGCACTCGCAGTGTTGTGCAACCATAACTAATATCCATTTCCAGAATTTTCATCATCCCAACAGAAACTCTGCTCTAATTTAGCAATAACTCCACATTCCTCCCTTACCCCAGTCCCTGGTAGCCTCTATTCTACTTTGCGACTCTATGCATTGTCCTATTCTAGGTACCTCACATTAGTGAAATCATACAACATTGGTCCTTCTTACATCTGGCTTATGCTATAGCATGTATCAGCATTTCCTTCCCTTTTAAGGCTGAGTGTACATCCCATTGTCGGGATATGCCCCATTGTGCTCATCCATCGCGGGACACTTGGTTCGCATCCGCCTTTTGGCTATTGTGAATCATGCTGCTATGCACAAGGGTGTACAAATACCTGTTTGAGTCCCTGCTTTCAAATCTTTTGGGTGCATATCCAGAAGCTGAATTGCTGGATCATATGGTAATATCACGTTTAATTTTTTAGAAACTACTGAACTGTTTTCTACAGTGGCTACGCCATTTTACACTCCCATCATGCACAGGGATTCCAAGTTCTCCACATCCTCTCCAACACTTGTTCTTCTCTTCTTGTTGATGTTGTTTTATAATGGCCATCCTAGTGGGCATGATTTGATCATCCCACATTCCTTTTGCCCTTGATCCTTCCATTAAAAGGTAATAAACCAAGATAATTTTGTGTGGTGGTAGTATGACAACTAAAATGTGGTGTCCACCAGTGTCTGTGTGACAGGAACAGTATTCTGCAGAAAGGACCAAGTCCATGGCTTCCAGGTGGTGACCAGCAGGGAAAGAGCAGAGTCCACAGCATTGCTGGGAGTGGCTGGGAAGAGCAGGTTGCTCCATGGGGCAACCACCTGGAAAATGCCTGGGTGGGAGGATTGAAGCAAGACTCCTTATTACCTAAATTAACCTAGAGAGAGGGAGGAGAAGCTGATATTTAGCAGCTATATGCATGTATATTTACATATGTTTTTATATATAATACTAAATTTAAAAATTTTAAATATAATTTTACTTGAAATTCACAGGAAAAACAAGTGAAGATGAAAGAATTGCTGAACTTAATGTAAACTTTTCCTCAAAACAAGAGCTGTAGTTTTTAAAAAGATCCCTTTAAAGCTAAACAGTTAAAACAAAAAAACAACAGGTTTGTGTAAGGACATGGGTTTTTTTACCTTTTGCTTGTACTAGTACCAAGGAGTTTAAAATGACAAATAGCAATTCCTTTTCATAACTTTACCTGCTCTCCAGAGGAAATCGTTTTCAACTCTTTTCAGTTGTTTATTTTCATTTTTATCTCCATATTTTAAAATTATATTCTTATGCTTTTATTTCTTGGTTTATTCATTTGAGACATCCAAAATGTCCTATTATGGAAAATAAAGACTCAGATGCTTCAAACTCGCCCTGCATATACTTCTCTCCTCGAGTATCACATATACTTCTCTTCATTTTTTAGTAAAATGAAAGGTCTGTATTTATAAAGACTTATTTTGACTATGAAATATTGTTCCCTGCTGAGTCAAGTCATGTAAAATGATTTTGTGTCTCTTCTTGTACATTTTGTTTTTTCCTGAAGTCAATAATTACTGTTTTTTATTTGATTAGTTTTCTACGTACACATGGCTAATTTTTCCAAGTGCTCCCGCATCTCCGTTGTACATCTATCAACAGTACTATCTGTTTTCCCTCTGGAAACTTCTTTCTCGGGGTCCTCCTCCCTCTTGCTCCACCCAGGCCTGCTACCTGGCTGTGGTTGGGGAGCCCCCTCCCCCTCTCCTGGCTGGAGTCTCATTTCCTGGATGCCATGTCTTTCCTTGGTTTGTTCTATTGCTTTGCAGAAGCACAGAATTCTCTAGTAACCTCCTAGGAAGGCGTACAGAGCGGGTAAATGTTTTAATCTTTGCACAAGTGAAAAAGCTTTTATGAATTGAAGTAATTATCAAAATAATAATTTGCACAGAAAATTCTGGGTTGAAATAATTTTCCTTCCAACTTCCGAAGGCATTTTCCTTCCTTCTTCCTGTGGTAAGAAATCTAATTTGGATCTAAATCTGTGCTATAAAATGTTTTTGTTTTTGCTCTAGAAATATGTAAGATTTTTCTTTGTTTTTAGTTATTTTGAAATTCCTTGAGGAAATGGTTCTTTTTTTATCCATTGGTTGGATACTCAATGGGCATTTCAGAAGACATGTTCTTCATTTCCGGGAATTTAAAAAATATTATGTCTTAAGTTTCTTATTTCCTCCCTCCTCTTCTCCATTCTGTCTCCCTGGAATTCATATTAGTTGAATGTTGGACAATCTGAATTGATCCTCTAATCTTTTCATCTTTCTCTACTATTCTACCATTTTGTCTTTGTGATCTTCTTTCTAGAAAATTCCTTGAAATTTTTGAAAATTTCCTTTTATTTTTGTACAAAGTATGGGGTACATGTGAAGTTTTGTTACATGTGCATAATGCATAGTGATCAAGTCAGGGTATTTAGGGTGTCCATCACCTGAGTACAATACGTTTTTGTTTAACTATGGTCACCCTACTCTGCAATCCAACATTGTATTTAATCCTTCCATCTAACTGTATGTTTGTACCCCTTAGCCCACTTCTTTTCACCATCCCCCACTCATACCCACTTACTCTTCCCAGTCTCTGTTATCTTCCACTCTCTACCTCCATGTAATCAAACTTTTTAGCTCCCACATGTAAGCAAGAACATATGATATTTGCCTTTTGTGCCTCCCTTATTTCGCTTTTGATAATGACCTTCAATTTCATCCACATTGCTGCACATGACATGATTTCATTCTTTTTTATGGTCAAATAGTATTGCATTGTGTATGTGCACCACATTTTCTTTATCCATTCATCCCTTGATGGACACTTAGGTTTATTCCATGTCTTTGCTACTTTGAATAGTGCTGCAATAAGCACTATTGTGAGTGTATGCATCCCTTTGATACAGTGATTTATTTTCCTTTGGGTAGATACGCAGTAGTGGGATTGCTGGATTGAATGGTAATTTTATTTTTAATTTTTGAGAAATCATCATACTGTTTTCTGTTGTTGCTGTACTAGCTTACATTCCCACCAACGGTGTATAAAAGTTCCCCTTTCTCTGCATCTTCACCAACATCCATTATTTTTTGTCTTTTTAATAATAGCCATTCTGACTAGGGTAAGATGATGTCTCATTGTGGTTTTAATTTCTATTTCCCTCACGGTTAGTGATGTTGAGCGGTTTTTCATTTTTGGGGAAATGTCTATTCATGTCTTTTGCCCACTTTTTATTGGGACTTTCTTTTCCTGTTGAGTTGTGTGAGTTCCTTGTATATTCTGGATGTCCATCCCCTTTCCGATGAATAGTTTGCAAATATTTTCTCCCATTCAACAGGTTGTCTCTTCAGTCTGTTGATTATTTCTTTTGCATTGCAGAAGCTTTTTAGTTTAATATAGTTCCATTTGTCTATTTTTGTTTTTGTTGCCTGTGCTTTTGAGGTCTTCCTCACATATTCTTTGCCTAGACCAATGTCTAGGAGAGTTTTCCCTAGGGTTTTTTCTAGTATTTTTATAGTTTCAGGTCTTATGTTTAAGTCTTGAATCCATCATGAGTTGATTTCTGTATATGTTAAGAGACGGGGGTCTAGTTTCATTCTTCTGCATGTGACTATCCAATCTTTGTGAAATTTTTTAACGAATGCTTTGTTTTCATACATACACCCCAGGGAGTGGCTTGATCATTTAGTCAAGAAGTGAGGATTGTCTTTGTGATGGTTAATATTGGGTGTCAACTTGACTGGATTAAGGGAGCCCTAGACAGCTGGTAAAGCATTACTTCTGGGTGTGTCTGCAAATGTTTCTGGAGGAGATTGGCATGAGTTGGTGGACTGAGTGGGGAAGATCTGCCCTCAATGTAGGTGGGTACCATCCAATTGCTGTCCCTGATAGAACAAAAAAGGCAGAGGAAAGGCAAATTTGCTCTTTCCCTCTCCTGGACCTGGGACACCCTTCTTCTCTGCCCTTGGACATCAGAACTCCAGGTTCTCTGGCCTTGGCACTCCAGGATTTGACCACTGCCCCCCACCCGCTGCCTGGTCCTCAGGACTTTGGCCTCTGCCTGAGTTACACCACTGGCTTACTCTGGTTCTGAAGCCTTCAGACTTGGATTGAGCCATGCTTTTCCCTCCCCTGGTTCTCCAGCTTGCAGATGACCTATCGTGGGGACTTCCCGGCCTCCATAATCACATGAGCCAATTCCCACAAAAAATCCCCTTTCACATATCTATGTGCAGTCATGCATCACTAATGATGCTGATACCTTCTGAGAAGTGCATCATTAGGCAATTTTGTCATCATGCTGTCGTGGAGTGCACTTACACAAGCCTAGATGGTACAGCTACTACACACCTAGACTATACGGTATGGCCTATTGCTCCCACGTGACAAACCTGTACAGAATACTTCAGGCAACTGTAACACAGTGGTATGTATTTGTGCATCTAAATATATCTAAATATAGAAAAGGCCCAGCAAAAATATGTATAAAAGGTATAAAAAATGATATACCTGTAGAGGGCCCTTACCATGAATGACTTGCAGGACTGGAAGTTGCTCTGGTGGGTCAGTGAGTGAGTGGATGTGAATGCCTAGGACATTGCTGCACACTACTGTAGACTTTATAAACACTGCACACCTAGGCCGCATTGATCTATAAAAAACATTTTCCTTTCTTTAATAATAAATTAAACTTGGCTTCCTGTAGCTTTTTTACTTTTTACATTTTTAATTTTTAAATGTTTGACTCCTTCTGTGGTAACACAGCCTAAAATGCAAAAATTTTTCTATGACTGTACAAAAATATTTTCCTTCTTTATGTCCTTATTCTATAAGCTTTTTTATACTTTTAAAATTCTTAACTTCTTAAACTTTTTTGTTAGGAACTAAGACACAAACACACATAATTAGCCTGGGCCTACACAGGGTCAGAGCCATCAACATCACTGTCTTCCACCACCACGTCTTGTCCCACTGAAGGGCCTTCAAGGGCAATAACATGCATGACAGCAAGGAGCTGTCATCTCCTATGATAACAATGCCTTCTTCTGGAATCCCTTCTGAAGGACCTGCCTGAGGCTGGTTTACAATTAACTTTTAAAAAAATGTAAGTAGAAGGAATACGCTATAAGACAACAATAAAAAGTATAGCATGGTAAATACATAAACTGGTAACATAGTCATGTATTGTCATTATCAAGTATCATGTACTATGCATAATTGTGTGTGCTATAGTTATACGAGGGCTGGCCAGAAAATATCCAGCCATTGTTAATATAAGGAAAATGGTTGCCTGGCAGGATACTTTCTGGATAGACCTCGACCGCAACTGGCAACGCAGTAGGTTTGCTTATGCCAGCATCACCACAAACACGTGAATAGTGCATTGCACTTCTATGTTATGATGCCTACATCACTAGGCCATCGGAATTTTTCAGCTCCATCATAACCTTATGGGACTACCATCACATATATGGTCCATCATTGACCAAAATGTTATTTGGCGCATGACTCTGTGTGCGTGTGTGTGTGTGTGTGTGTCCTGTTGACTCTGTCTCTGTCTCTCTGGAGAACCCTGACCAATACAGTCATATCCAGAGCAGCAGCATCCAGCAAAACCCTCTAAAGAAGACATTAAGGAGGCAGATTTGGGGAGAGCAGGTGGCAAACTGAATATGGGGGTGAGGGCAGGAGACAGTGACTGTCACAAGTCCAGCCTGGGTGCCTTGATAGCTTTGAGAATAGGAAAGACAAGGAAAAGAGAAGTAGGCATGGGAGTAGGGGCAAGATAAGGTAAGAAAAGTTGGGTGGCTGACGTGGCCGGCCTGCCAAGGAAGATGACTTGGTGAGAACAAGTTGAGTGTGGAGAACGGCGGACAAAGACAGAGCCTGGGAGCCACTCTCACAGGGCTGAGAAGACACAGCAGTAGAGGCAGGACAGGAACCAGAAGCTGCACAGAGCAGAAGCCACGGGAGGGAGAGCTGGGAGCAGGGGAGTGCCCCTCACCACGTGCCTCCGAGAGGCTGGGGTCCACGGTCCACGATGCCCAGGACAGTCAGCCGTCTGCCTATGGTCTCAATGTAACTATTTATAGTATCGCCTCTCTCTCGAAAACTATGTGGTCACCCTAATTGGCCATCTGCGAGCCAGGAAGAGGTGGTCACAAGAAACCAAACCCATCCAAATCTTGATCTCAGACTTCCAGCCTCCAGACTGTGAGAAAATTAATCTCTGTTGTTTAAGGCTCCCAGTCTGCGGTATTTTGTTATGACAGCCCAGCTGGCTAAGGCAACTGGGAAGGGAGGCCACAGAAGGTACAATTTAGACACATCTATTAATTTAAGGTGCATCTATTAATGTTGGTCAGAAGAAGTTCATCCAGGCAGTCTCGACTCTCAGGAAACAGAAGGCAAACCCATCTGTTGCAAATGAGCAGGAGGTGGGCGGTCAGGAATTTGAGAGGACATGCGGCCATCAGGGAGCACCTCTGAGAGCCGTGGGTGTGGGAAACAACACGGGACATGCGGGGATCTGGAGAGGGCTGGAAACCTCAAAAGTCCTGGGGGCACAATGAGCTGGGACTGCAGGGCACAAGTAACCAGGGATGCCCCCTGCCCCCTGGTGCCCCTTGGAACCTGCAGACACAGGGTGTTGAGGCTGGGTGGGCCTAGGACAGTCTCATTTCCTCGAGTCCACGTGCACGCTGGGCAGCCTCTGTGTGTAATGCAAGCAAGTAGATAGGATCTAAGCATTGTGGGTTTTACCCTGGGCTGCAGGTTGTCCCCAAGTGAAGGTCAATGGTGAGAACCCTCAGCTTGCTAAGGGCAGGGAAGCAGGGACCAACTCGGCCCCCACTGGAGGGGATGCTCTGGCAGTGGGGCTCTACCCCTGGGTATGAAATCTGGGCTTCCAACAAGTGGTGCCAGGAAGAGAGGCTTTGCCATTTCTCAGCATAAGAGGAAATCTGGTGCCTCCCAGATGGGCAGGGATAATTCGGACAAAGGGTGGAGGGAGGGGGGCTCTGTGGGGACTCCAAAAGGTGATGCCAAAGCCAAGAGATGGACTCCCCTAAACAGTTTGGGAAGTGCTATCTCTTGCTGTTTGATTTTGTGACCCCATACTCATCTCTGGCCCCCTTAAGAAATGCTGTGTGTAATTCAGTATTTTTCATGCTTCTTAAATTGATTAGATTAAATGAAAATGAATGTCATTTTGAGATTTGGGAGAGAATTTTATGACAGCCCACTGGGCACCAAAACCCCAGAGCAGGCCTCTTTATTGGAGCAGACACATGTGCTGGCTAAGAACACCTGGGTTTGAGTTCTCATGTCACCATGCCCAGCTGACTGACCTCGAGTGAATGGTTCAATGTCTCTGCAGGCCTCATTTCCTCGTCTGCACAATGGGGGCAATAATTCTTGATATGAGAATTAAATCAGCTAGTGCTGGGAAGGACCCAGCAGAGAGTGCGGTATAAAATAAGAGCTCAATAAGGAAGCCTTTATCATCATCACCATAATCATTTACTTGTTAATTTTAAGAATAATAAAAACTTAAAAAGAAATCCACAAATACCTCTTCAGAAAATTAGGAAGTGATTTTTCAGATACACAAAAAATCCCCAGGGACCCTCTTCTGAAGAGTCTCAATAGCCGGCCCCCCAGGAGACCCTCTCAGACCTTCCCAAGATTCTGCTCACCATGCCACCACAGGACTTGTCAGCCTCTGGCCCCAGATGCACCACGGAATGGGAAGGGGACCGCCATGTGGCTTCTATGTGGCAGACCTGGGCGGGCAGAATAGATCAAGGACCCATTCCCGGCAGAATGGGTCCAGTTTGGAGACTGTTTCCGTCCTCTGACTCAGATGCCCTCTCACCAACCCCGCTGCCCAAATCCAACATGAAATGAACACCTATTCTTAGCCCTGGTAATGTATCTCTCCTGAAACATGACAATAAGGCAGTGGTTCTCAAGCAGGGACAATTTACCCCCAGAAAACATTTGGCAAAGCCTGGAGACATTTTCTGTCATCATAACCTTGGAGAGATGCTACTGGCTTCTAGTGGGCAGAGGCCCAGGGTGCTGCCAGACATCACACAAAGCACAGGACAGCTCCCACCGTAGAGACCTATCAGCCCAAAATGTCAATAGTGTCAAAGGTAAGAAATCCTGTTTGAAGGAAAACAGCAGCCCCCCCGCACCTCACTTAACTCACTGAGGTTGGCAGGTTGGCAGCTTTCTAGGTGCCATGGATGAAAAAGCCTTACCTTGAATGATTATTTTTCATTGCTTGACACATTTATGTACAATTTAGCAAGCAATGATTGCTTTCAAGATGTGACTCTTTATTGCTTGTTGCTATGTCATCCTCATTCAACACACACTCTTTGAGCTCCCTCTTACACCATGACAGGCTCTAGGAATAAAGAACGAACAACTGTGTCTTCTCTGCCCGGGGCTCACGACTTCTCTTCATGGCACATACACGTGGGGCACCCACCTCGAGCAGACGCTTCGAGGCCCTTACGTTGTTGCTCCCACCCCGGTCCTCCCACCTGCCCTGGCTCCCAGTATCTGCGCCCTTGGCGCTGCCTTTCTCAAGTGCCAGTGACCGCCCCGGCCTGGCGCCGTGTCGGACGGTGCCTGGGAGCTGGCGCGAGTCAGATCCCGGAGAGCTCATTTTCTCCTGATCCGACCCAGCCCTTACACATGCTCTTTTCTTGCCCTCTTGCCCTTGTAGATTGTCACAACTACCAGACTCTCCCCTCCTATCCCTGCTTTCTCCTCTTCATCCTGACTGGTGTCTTCCTTACTCTGAAATCACCAGACTTTTGGCCCCAGGACCTCAGGTGCTCCAAGCAATGGAGATAGTGGATTGTAGAGCCACCAATCCCTCTAGTCAGCATCCCTCAATTTAAAAAGTAGACCATGAACTTGGTAAAAAGGAACAGAACAGCCGAAACACCCCTTCCCATCAGGCTACTGCCTGGGGGCGCTAAGGCAAAAGAGAGAGACTGGTTTCTTCGGAAGCACTGGGTGTTTCCTAGTACTTTTCTTCTTACGTTCCTGGCACTCTGGTGGAGTGGGGAAAATCACAAGTGATGGGCTGGAAATGAGGGTTTCTGTTAGAGGCAGCAGGCGCAGAAGGGTGGGGCCAGCATGACAGCCTCCACCTGCCAGCGTTACTGTCAAGGATTTATTAAGTTCCCAGAGTCTGCTGTTAAGAGGGAAAAAGAGTTTAAGGAAGGGAATGGTTAAGTTAGCACCCGGTAACTCTAGGACTCATTTACATTAAGGAAGAAACCCATGATGACTAAGGAGCCAGGATTCTGGATGGTGCCTTTGCCCAAGGTGTAAGCTAATGCTTGCATGGGTAGGTGGCCAGTGGTAGGACCTGCACTTTGTGCAGGCTGTCTTAATTGCCACCCTTTTTTATAAGCCTATGAGATGCCAGCACCACATTAGACTCTTTACATATATTAATTTGTAAATGAACCAATTTAATCCTCCTAAGAACTACATTTTACAAATGATGAGATTGAGTTTAATTGCCTTTAATAGCTTTCCCTTTTCTAAAAGCTTTAAAGAAGTATTGGATTTTGACCCAAGAAAACCTGAATATTGGGTAGCAGTATTGGGTTAGAGTTACATTTAGGCAGAGATCAGAGTTCCAGGCAGGATAAGAGTTGAAGACATCCATTAATCTAAAAGTAATTAAGATCCCAGATTCAAAAGTGTTATAACCTGGGACAGTCTGATTCCAGTTCCTTTAACAAAGTGGTATCTAACAGGCCTAAGCAGTCACTGAGTATTTCAGCCTGTGGCATGTTAGAAAGGGTGTAACTTAAAAGTAAGAAGACTGGGTGGCTGGGTGTGGTGGCTCACACCTGTAATCCCAGCATCTGGGGAGGCCAAGGTGGGGGGATCACTTGGGGCCAGGAGTTTGAGACCAGCCTGGGCAACATAGCAAGCCCTATCTCTACAAAAAATAAAAAAATTAGCCAGGCATGGTGGTATGCATCTGTTGTCCTAGCTACTAGAGAGACTGAGTCAAGAGGCTTGTTAGAGCCCAGGAGTTTGAGGTTACAGTGAGCTGTGATCAGGCCACTGCACTCCAGCCTGGGCAAGAGAATGAGACCTTGTATCTTGAAAAAAAAAAAAAAAAAAA
>RJWJ010000899.1:0-71731 GCA_004363605.1 Indri indri
GTCTTGAACTCCTGACCTCAAGCGATCCTCCTGCCTCGGCCTCCTAGAGTGCTGGGATCACAGGTGTGAGCCGCTGCACCCGGCCTCAAGGGCGTTTCTTATAGGCAGCATATAGTTGGATCTTGCTTTTAAAAAAATTCAGTCTGGCAGCCTCTGCCTTTGGAATTGGGGCGCTCACACTGCGCGCCTCGCACGTGACTGCTGCTGTGGTTGGGGGTTCATTGTCTTTGTTTCGCTCCACCTGTCCTTTACTTTCTTCTGCTGCTGCTTAGTTTCTGCCTTCTTTTGGATTAAACGGTGTTTTTTCGATTCCATTTTCTCCAGTGTTGGCGTGTGAGCCATCGCTCTGTCACCGAGCGGTGCCGCGGGGTCCGTCGTCGCACACGCATGCAGTCCCCCTCCCAGTGGCGTCCGACGCTCCCCGCGCAGCAGGGGCCTCGCTCAGCCCTACCACCCGCCCGACCCGGCCTTCGCGCTCGTGTGGACGTGCGTCTTACTCTCGATGTTTTACAGACTCGACGTTTCTACTACTTTGTTAAACAGTCCGCTATCTTGTTATGGGTTTCAAGTTCTATCTGTATTTGTATCTCCCCGTAGTCACCATTTTACCATTTCCGGTACTTTCTGTTCCTTTCCACGGATCTAGATTTCTAACTGGCATCATTTTCCTTCTGCTCGAAGGACTTTTCACATTCCTGGCAGTGTGCGTCTGCTGGCGACACTCTTTGGCTTTTGTGTGTCTAACGACATCTTCATCACATCTTTGTTTTTGACGCGTTCTTTGCTGGCTGTGAATTCCAGGCAGACGATTTTCCCTTCAGTACTTAGAGACGTCGCTGCGTCGTCTTCTCGCCTGCGCTGCTTCTAACGAGAAAGCGGCTGTCGCCCTTGTCTCTGCTCACCTGTCCACAGTGGCTTTTCTCTCTGACTGCTCTGAAGACTTTCTGTTCCCGGGTTCGAGGAATTTGATTGTGATGTACTTTGCTATAAGTTTTCTTTGTGTTCCTTGTCCTTGGGGTCTGAGATTCTTGGGCCAGTAGGTTTATCACCTTCAATCTGGAGAAGCTGCAGCCACTATTTCTTCACACGCTTTTCTGCTCCCTCTTCTTTCTCCTCTCCGTGGGGGACTCCGAGTCCCCACGTATGAGGCCACCTGGGGTTGCGAGCTCACTGCAGCTCTTTTCATTATTACTTTTATCCCCTTTTCCTCTCTGTTTCCTTTTGGATATTCCACTGCTGTGTTTCACAGTCAGTGATCGTTTCTCCGCAACGTCCAAGCGGACACGAATCCCACCCAGCGTGGTTTCCATCTCAGGTGTCTTAGTTTCATCTCGGAAAGTTCTATTTGAACCTTCTCTTTTTTTATATCCTCCGTGATCCTACTTAACTTTCTAAATGTATGGACTATAGTTATGAACGTTTTAGCGCCCTTCCCTGCTAACTCTAACATCTGTGTCAAGCCTGGGTCAACAATAAACTGACTATTTCTCCTCATCGTGGATCATGTTTTCTGGTTTCTTCCATACCTTCCAGATGTTGTGAATCTCACCTTGTTGAGTGCTAGATATTTTTGTATTCCTATGAACGTTCTTAAGCTTTGTTCTGGAATGCAGTTATTTGGAAGTAATTTGATCCTTTCAGGTGTCACATTTATAGTTTGTTATTATTATTATTTTTTTTAGACACAGGGTCTCGCTCTGTCGCCCAGGCTGGAGTGCGGTGGTGCACTCAGAGCTCACTGCAACCTTGAACTCCTTGGCTCAAGTGATTCTCCCATCTCAGCCTCTGAGCAGCCAGGACTATAGGCACACACCTTTCTGTAGAGATAGGGGTCTTGCTATGTTGCCCAGGCTGGTCTTGAATTCCTGGCCTCAAATGGTCTTGCACTTTGGCCACCCGAAGCTCTGGGACTATGGGCGTGAGCCACAGTGCGCAGCCAGCTGCTTTTATAGTTTATTAGTCGGATCCAAATTAGTGCTCAGCCTGGGGCTAGTTACTGCCCACAACCAGGGCAAGAGCGTTGTGTGCATAGCACACAACCCCTGTGCATCCTGAGGTCTTCCAGCCTGGCTGGTGGATGTTGGCACAGTTCCCAGCCTTCTAGTCCTTTTGGATGCCTCTGTTCCAGCGTCTGGAAGCTTCTTTACATGCACTGATGGATCAGTTCTCTGCTGGATACTCAAGGGGAGCACCGCACAGATCTCCAGGGTCCTCCCTGTGTGGCTCTCTCCTCTCTGATGCTCTGTCCCACCAACTCGGCTGCCTCGGTCTCCTCACACTCTCAGCTCTGTCTCCTCCACTCAGGGGTTCCACCAGGCCTGGCCTCAGTTTCCCCTCTCTGCAGTGCAGCCCAGAAACTCTCTCAGGGAAGTCAGTTGCTATAGCAGCAGGTCTCACCTTGGTTTCTCTCTCAGGGATCACCGTGCTGTTATCTGACGTCCAGTGCCCAGAAAACTTCTTCCACTTCACACACACGCACCTCTCTATAAGCACACGCATCTACATATATGCGTATGTAGTTGTTTCAGGTGGGATGGTAAATGCAAAATCCAATCCCTTTTACTCTCTCCTAGTGGGAAGTGAAAGTCCTCAACGATCTTTTCCGTAGCTGGGCCTCTGTTCCCATCGCACCCGGAATGGGAGGGTGGCCAGCAGCAGGACAGCTGCTCAGGCTGGGAAGCTGGGCCTTGCTGTCACCCTGCCACCTCCTTGGTGCTGGACCTCGAACAGTCGTTCTCCCACTCTGGGCCTCAGTCTCCCCTTGTGTGCGAGCAGAGCAGTTTGGCTGTCAGCCCTGAGCTCCCTCTATTTTTGGTCTGGTCTTTCCCATGCTCGGTGGGGGTCGCAAACCAGGACTTTGCATCAGGAAAAAGGAGACTTTTCCCTTCTAGTGTGGCCTTGTGCAGATCTGGTGTGATGCTGTGTGTGCCAGGGGTGGGGCATTAAACTGCCCTAGACATCCTACTTTTGTGAGGCTCTCCTGCAGAAAAGGCCCCCCCATGACCCGACCATGACCTGTTTTCTGTCCTCAGAGCTGGGGAGGCCTGACCAAGCCCCCTCCCAGCTGCCCTTGGCCAAGCTCTGCCCTCCGGACCACCCTACCCACCAGGTACAGGGAGAGGTCCCCTGGCGGGAGGGGCACAATTTCAGGGTCCAGCATGACACTGGCAGGGGCACAGACCTTAATCCTCCTGCACGGCATGGGCCGCCAGGTGCCCAGGTCGGCCTCTCCTGGGCCTGCACCTAGGGGGTGGGTCCCCCTGTAGGTCCTGCCAACACATCACCCACCCTCCAGCCGACAGCTACCTAAGCCTGCCCTAAACCCTGGGCAAGAGACGAGGGCGGGCATTGTACTTCAGGCAGCCTGGCCCACATTTCAGGGCAGGTGGCCTGGACTTTCTGGAACCCTGTAGAGCACAAACCCTCTAGAGTGCATGGACTGAATCATGGCTGGGCACGAGGCCAAGATCATGAGGACCCCGCCTGCTATTGGGGAGCTCACAGTCGGGAGGGGGACACACCACATGGGGAGGAGGGGCACGGTATAGGGAAGAGTGGGGCGGGCAGCCAGGGAGGGCTTCCCGGAGGCGGCGGCCTCTTCCCCAGGGACGGGCGCTGCTCCCCCCAGGCGAGGCCAGTCTCTGGGGAGGCCTGGACGCCTGGCGGTGACGCGGCCCGGTCGGTCTGCCCGCCCCAGTGGAGCCCCGCGAGGCCCCGAAGCGCCGAGCCCGGAGATTTCGAAGCCTTGGGCCGCTTCGAGCTGCAGATGCTGGAGCAGAGCCTGCGGGAGGAGGAGCTGCGCGCCAAGCACCAGGCCGCGCTGCTGCGCCTGCGCCAGATGGCGCTCGAGGAGAAGACCCGCGCCGAGCTGGTCTGGCTGGAGCATAAGCGACGGTGAGCGCATGCGCGGCGCCGGCCCCGCCCCGCCCCCGGGCCCCGCCCGCGTTTGGGGAACAAAATGTTCCGGCGGGACCAGTGACAGGTGTTCGCAGGAACTTGGGCAAGGCAGTAAAGTGCCCAAAACACAAGCAAAATATAAGCGCCCGCAGTCCCGCGCCCGAGGTACGCGCACTTCCGGGATGTCGCGCCAGGTGCTGCGGCGGGAGCCGCACAGGTGGCGCTGGCGCAGGTGCACGTGCAGCCGTGCCCGCCTCGCGCCTGGGCTCCGGCCGGGCTTTGTTCACAATGTCAGGAAAGCTTTTCCGGGCCGCTCCGTAAGCGCCAGGTGGGGAGGTGGGCGCGCAGAGGCCCGTGACCCCGGCCTCCCCGACCGGGGCCTTCCCTTACCTCCACCTTTCCTTGTGGTCATGGAACATCCAGAGAGTTTCCTCCAGGCAAATTCCTGGCGGGGAAGCGCGGGCCAATGGGAACCACCTGGAAGCTCTCGATGCTGCCAGGTTGGCTGCAGAAGGGTGGAGCGGGTGCTCGGCAGCCTGAGAGCCCCCGGGCTGTGGGACCCAGGGAGGGAGGACGCCCCACCCCTAGTCGCAGCTCTGGGCGAGTCTTTGCCTCTGAGACCAAAGGTGGTCGGGAGGGGTGGGAACAGTGACACCCTGGGCGGGGGCCCCCATGCCTGTGCACACGTGGCCACCCCCTCTCCAGCAGCCTGCACCGCAGGGCATCCCAGGTGGACGTGGCTGAGGGGGCAGGCGGTGTCTGGGACACCTCCCCTCTCTAGCACAGACTCTCAGGATTGGCAGGGCTCCTGCCGTCTCCCCCCAGGTGTCTGGGGAGCAAGGAGGACAAAGCCATGCTGGCCGCCCTGTCGGAGAAGCAGCAGCAAGCCCTCAGCACGTTTGAGAAGGAGCAGGTGAGGGCTAGCGGGGCTGGGTGGGCCGGGGCAGGCAGGCATCTGGACATCCCAGCACCACAGCTGGAGAATTTGCGTACCTGCCATCCTCCAGGGCCACACGGGACCCTGCGGTGCACGGGAGTATCTGTGGGGTGTCCTGGGCAGGGTAGAGTGTGGCCCTGTGGCCCTGGCTCCAGGCCAGGCTCAGCCTCTTGCTGGCTGTGGCCTCAGACAGGTGGCTCTCTCCTCCCTGGGATGGGAGAGTAGCAGGACTAGGGGGTTCAGTGTGGCCGGCACTTGCCCGGGGTGGATGTGTGCACGTGCGCGACCTCAGAGGACTTTCCCAGTTGCTCTGAGCCCAGGTCCCTCGTGTAAAGATGGGGACAACCACGATGCCCACGTGGGCGGGGCTGTGAGGGTCAGGCAGGGTCATCGGCATGCCTGGCAGAGAGGGCCTCCGTCAGTGGCTGCTTTTGCCTTCACGCCAGCGTCACACCAGGCCTGGAGCAAGCGGGTCCCCGGGGACAGTTGGTGCGGGGCGCCCATGCAGCAGGGGAACAGCAGGGAGTCGGGCTGTGCAGGTGGCAGACAAGGAGGGTGGGAGCAGAGCCCAGGGAACTGGGACAAGGACCTGTGCCCACCACCTGTGCTCACAGGCTCTGTCTGGTTGGGGCCACTGGGCGGGTGTCCTCGTCTTAGTCTTCCCACGTGACACCCCTGGTACAGATGCAGAAACTGAGCTCGGGGTGCAGGATGCTGGGCTGGGTGCAAAGCCCAGACTCCAGCCCCACCCCGGATGCCCTGTGTGCACTGCACTCGCACGGCAAGTGGGGGCATTCCAGGCAGGGCAGCAGAGGACCAGGCTGCAGATCAGCTTCTCTCAGATGTGGGAAGACAGAAAATGCAAGTGACCCTTCAGGGAACAGCCTGGCCTGTGGGACACAAAGGGCACAGAAGGTCCAGCTGTCCCGTGGCAACGAGGGCAGCTGGCGGAACAGGCCCTGGCTGGGGGGACCTGGGGCTGGCCAGTGTCAGGGACGCCCGCCTGGAGCTGGGGCCACGTGTTGTAGGTCGTAGAGGCACCGTGGTGGGGGATGGGGGCCATGGGGGAGAGACCCAGCTCAGCTGAGCCTCAGTCTCCCGTCTGGCCTGTGGAGGCCACCGCCTCACAGGGTGCAAAGGCCCGAGCATGTGCTCTGCGCAAGGTGGCTCTGCCGAGGGGCGTGTCCACCAGGGAGCCGCAGGAGCAGCTGGGGATGGCTCAGTAAAGGGGGGATGTTGTCCCTGGAATCTGCAGGGCATCTGGGGAGTAAGTGCCCAGCCCCCACTGCCTCCTGCTCGTGCCTCCTGGGCCAGACCCAGGGGACACAATGTCCTGATTGGACCAACAGTAGGTGCCGCAGAGCCATGGCCGAGGCAGTGAAGCACCACGAACGAAGCTGCCCCGCTGCGACGCTGCGTGGACCCCACTGCCTGCTCTTCTGAGAAGAACTCGGGCCACAGTGGCCCAGGGGACCTGCCGGGCCCAGCAGGAGGGCCGGGCAGAGGCGTGTGCAGGGAGAGGGAGGCCCCGGCACAGTGGGGGAGCCGGGGGCCCCCAGATACCCCTTTCCCGTTCGCTGGACTCTTTCCTGTGTGAGCTCATGGGGTGGGGGCTGTGCTGACATTTTCTCCCCTCGGCTGGCTCAGAGGGAAATCCGACACCTGCGGAATATCCACCTGTTCATGCACCGCGACAGGAAGCTGCTGCTGCAGCATCGGAAGGACATCCTGTCCCTGCAGAGGTCCATGGCCCACCTGCAGCAGGAGGTGCAAGCCGCGACCAAGCTGCCGCAGGTGGGCGCTCCCGCCTGGTGGGGTCTGTCCCCTGGCTGCTCTGTGTAAACAAGCAAGTCACTTGTAAAATCACCTGTGGCCCCAGGTAGAAAGGGAGTTGCTGGAGGGCAGGAGGGCGCCCTGGCCGGGCCCTGGGGCAGAGCTGGACTTCAGGGGGTCGTGGAAGGTGCTCCAGGCCGGGGAGTGTGAAGAAAGACCCCATGGAGGTGGGAGGACGGGAGCCAGGGCTTCCCCAGCGTGGGGCAGCGGTAGAGGTGCCAGCCGAGCAGGGGGATCTCCGTGGGCCTGGGGGGGAAGGAGTGTGTGGCCAGAGGGTTCCCAGGGAGGCCAGCGCCTCAGGTACCCCCAGCAGCAAGGCTCCTTGGAAGGGGCTCCTGCTCCCCTCCCCGTGGCTGACAGCCTGTGGGAGGCTGTGTAGACAGGGGTGGGGTGCTGTCCCCAGGAGGGCTCTGTGCCTCCCCACCTGAGTGTCTCCTCTGTCAGCTGGGGGTGACAGTGGTCTCACCTGGAGGATGCAGACGAGGATCAGATGAACTGGGTTCTCTGAAGCACCTGGCCCAGGCTGGCCTGTCGGAGAGGGGACCCCGGCTACCCGACTCCAGAACTCACCATGGGGGCATGGCTGGCCCTGGGCAGGGACTCTCCTCTCTGAGCCTTTCGTCTGCCCCTGTCAGCGGGGTGCAGGGCCCCTGGGAGAATGGGATGTCTGGCGCCGCTGGTGGGAGCATGCAGACCGGGCGCCGAGGGCCGTGGGCACAGCCACGGGAAGCCCGGCACCTGCTTTTCTGAGAAGGGGTGGGCCAGAGGTGGCCACACCAGGCTCACCCCGCACTGTTTTCCACAGAGTTCCAGCCCCAAAGGCAAGGCCGCCTGGGATGGGGGCTCTAAGAAGAGCCAGCAGCCTGAGGGGCTGGCACAGGACTCCCCGTGTCCCCTGACACCACGCAGGCCTGGCAGCCCCACCAGCCACCACTCCTGGAGCAGCCCTCCAAGCTTGGAAGTCACGCAGTGAGTCAGCCCTAATGCCTGCCACGGGAACCCTCCCCTGCGGGGTGACCACCTGCCCCCTTGCACCCCGCCCTGCTCGGGGAGCCGCCTGTGGGAGGAGCGGCTGCTTTTCCCACCACGAGGTCCCTGGCTTCGATGCTGGGAACAGCTCTTCCTGCCCAGCTTATAGTGGCCTTGAGAGCTGGGGCGGTTCTCTTTCCTCTCAGCATCTGCCCCCAGAGCCGCAGCCCACCAGAGTCTACCGCAGAACCCCCGAAACAGCAGCCTGGGGGGCGGTCAGACCAGGGAGGCGCCCTCCCTCCCGGGGAGCAGCAGCGGCTCTTCTCCAGCCCACGGGGCTCCACGGTGAGGGACGTCATCGCCACTTGGCCGCCGGCCAGCGGCTCCGCAGGCTTTGTCCTGCAGCCGTCCTCAGACAGGCCCGGGCCACGGTCATGTTGCTGTTGATTGCAGGGCCTGGAATCTTTGAAAAGGTCCAGGCTGACTGTCACCTCTGGGTATCCAGGAGTTTGTTTACAGGGCTGGAGGCAGGCAGGTCGGCAGGACCCTGAGGTTAAGGGCAGGCGTCCTCCCACGACAGACAGGGGCAGCTTTGCTCGCGCAGTAGCGATGCGTGGTCGCTGTGCACAAGCTAGAAAATAGGGAAAAGCGGGCTGTACGTAGAAACCTCAGCTCTCCTGCAGCTCCCTCCCCTGGGAAAATAGCCGTTGGCACTGACGCTTTGCCGGAGGTCGTCGCAGGAACGGGCACCTGGTCATTCGTCTCTCCAGAGGTCAGCTGGTTCCGAGCGTGCAGGGGCTGGGTGCATCAGTGAGCAGTGTCAGGTGGCCCCGGCCCCAGGGGAGCTGGCACAGCGAGGGACAGCCAGCAGGGTTGCCATGGGGTCCTGGCCCGAGACCCTGTGCTGGGAGGGGACTTCAATGTGCGTGGGGGGCCTCCTGTTCCCAGTTTTATTCGGCCCCGTTGTTTTGTGGTGACCCTGAGGGGCGCAGTCCCTTACTCTGCACTGCCCTGTCCCCCTCGGGAGCCTGCGTCGGGACACAGTGGTGTGGGCAGGCGCCCTCCAGGTCCTGCCCCAGCGAGAGGACGTGTCTCTGGAGACAAGGTCTCCAGGCTCTCAGGATGGCCGTCCTCGGAGCCCACACCTCCTACCACGCCCCCTGACTGAGGGTGGAAGGCCCAGGGTCATGGTTGGGTGGGGGTGACTGTGCCCTGTTGTAGCAGATGCCTGGGGCAGAAAGGGAAGCAGACACAGCTCCAGGCAGGCACCGAGCATGCAGGGATGTCCGCAGATGTCCAGAGCAGGCCCTCAGACCCCGACCTCAACCCAGGGGACTCAGGGGCCCTGCAGCCTTCTTGTCCCAGCTGCTGCTTGCTGCTTCAGCAGCGTGGCCCCGGCAGGGTAGGACGAGCCTGGCAGCAGGCCTGGGGTGCACTCGACCCCTGGGGCCCCAGGCGGGGTCCAGCACGCACAGACATGCTGCTGCCCCAGACTGGGTGGTCAGTCTCTGTGCAGAAGTCTGGAGGGAGCACACACTGGGGAACAGACAGACACCCCACCCACCACACCCGGCATGGCGCCCAGCCCGTTGTCACCCCCACAGCTGTGGCCCTGCTTGGGAAGCTGCTGGGTGAGGGGCCAGAACCCAGTCTGACCACAGCTGGCCCTGGATGTGCCATGAGGTTGTTCCCAGGGACAGGGTGCTGTGGAGCATCATGGTCGGGGCTGGTCACCCTGGGAGGGAACGGGCAGGGCAGGTGGTCACCTCCACTTTGGCACCACCTTGCAGCCTCCCCGCTGAGCAGCAGGACACAACACCTGCCCAGACGATTTCGGACACAGACGGTCACCTACAGCCTCCAAGGCCAGCATGGGGACAGGACACACTCAGCGCCCTGGGCCAGCTGGTCGAGAGTGGCAGTCATGTTGGCCAAGGTGAGTGGGTGGGTGGTGGCATGGTCACTCATTTGGCCGGCGCTGGGCAACTTGGGGGCAGCCTCAGGCTTGGGGTCAGACACCTGCGTTCCGACCACCCTGTGTGTGACTGGGGCGCCCTAGGGCCTCTCTGTCTCTGCGCAGAGCGCGCGGTGGGCGTGGGGCAGGCGGGCAGCCCCCTGCACACTGTAGCTGACATTCCAAAGACCCAGAGCAAGGGCTGGCCAGAAGCCACCCCGACAGGCTCTCCTGCTCTGGAAAGGGTTCCTGTCAGGGCAGCTGCTCCAAGCCCCCAGGGCCCACTGCCAAGCACAGGCACAGATGTTGCCAGGCTGCCCTGGAAACACACATCTGCCCAGAGCCCCTGCCCAGGGAGGAGGCAGGAGCAGGCCGAGGCCTGCCTGCCCTTGGCTCAGGGCTCAGTGGCCTCTGGGGCACTTGGGCCTCTAGGCAGGGGACATAGCGGGGCAGAGAGCCTGGCCTGGACCCCACCGCCCCTGTTGCCCATGAGGTTGGCTCATCTGTCCCTCCAGGATCAGTCCTGTGTGGGGTGCCCCCCCCGCCCCCGCGCCCAGACCACAGCAGCCCCACTGCCCTCAGACACTCCGGGGGCCCTGAGCAGCCAGTGTGGCTGCGCGGTCTGGCAGGAGTGCCATTCTCCCCTCCCCACCCCAACACCAGCGACTCTGGGGACCACATGTCTTACAGAGCCTGGGGAGCAGCCTCGTGTCCCTCTGCTGGATCTTCAGCCCGAGAGCTCCCTGGACGTCGGGCAGCAGCCGGGCCTGGCCTTTCCTGTACGCATACGCTGGGGAGTGCCCCAACCCAGAGCCGCCTGTTTCAGGGCCCCCTCCTCCTGCCCCGCTGTAGCTTGATCTCGGCTGGGACCCCGGGTGCCAGTGTGTCCTTCAGGCTGGTGGGTCCCCAGTCAGTCCCTGGCCCTGGCGCCCTCTCCCCAGGCTCTCTGCTGCATGGTGTCTCTCCTCCTGTCTTGTCGGCCAGGCCGTGGTGGCAGAGGAGAGCCACCCTGCAGCTCAGCGCAGGCCACAGGAGGCGAAGGAGCCACCCCCAGGTAAGCCCCCTGGAAATGGCTGGTGGGCACCCTCCGCGTGGATCTCGCCGGAAGCTTCCCCCACATCCAGCAAGGCCCGTCCAAGGCTGGAGCCCAGCCTCCAGGCAAGGACAGGGCGGCCCACAAAAACCGGAGGGGACGGGTCCCGATGGCCCCCACGCTGGCCGCAGACCCCTTCACAGCTAGAAGATTGGCAGGCTCCGTTCCCTGCGGGAGGTGATGCGCAGCTCTTCTGGGGAAACTAAAAGTCACAGCTGGCTCTGATAGTTTCAGTCACAGCTTCCTTTATTGTTTACCTGGGTTTTTATGTATTTGGAAACCAGTTGCCAGGAGCATCTTCATGCGCGAACAGGAGGCTTTGTGCATGTTACATTTTTCTCTTTCTGAACCTACACATGGCCCAGGCTTTGCCAAGCCGGGCCCCTGATTTACAGGTGGGTGGGGTAGGTCCTGGTGTTGTGCCTGGCCGTGGGCTGAATCATGAGGGTTGCAGGGCCCAGGCTGGTACCGCAGAGCTCCCCGCCCAACCCTGGGGAGCCCCCACAGCCACCCTTGGGAGCATGAAGGACGCCATTCACTCCAGGTCTGGGGGCTCCCTGCAGTCACGCCCAGGAGAGTGAACCGCAGGACAGATACACTGAGATGGGAAGAGGTTAGAACTACTCGCAGCCTTGGGGTTGCCCCAGAGAGCCCGGCCAGGTGGGGATCCCCAGTGACGCCTGGGGCGCGGGGGGCAGACAGATGCACAGCACCCCCACAACCAACCTCTCCTGATCCAGACCTGGGTGGGCTGCTATTCAGGCCTCTGTGGCCAGGAGCCCCTCTCTGTCGGCGCTGCTGCCTGCTGCCCCTGGCCATGGGGAGCAGCCGGCACTGTCTGTGGCAGCAGGCACCTGCACGCCACTCACGGACCCTCGCTGCCTCTTGGAGGGGCTCATCACACCCACCCTGCAGACCAGGGCCGGAGGCCCAGCGAGCTTGAGCTAAGACTGTGGCCATAGAGCTTGTGTGTGAGCCGCGGGGGTTTGCCCTGGGCCTGACTCCAGCGCCACCTGCTCTCGGGTCAAGAGACTGTGCTTGCGGGGGCTCCCTGGGTGACCCCCCATCAGGTCACTGGGGTAGCCCAGGGTCCTTCCTGCATGGCTCCCGTCGCCTCTGCCTTCACCACGGATGTTCCTGTTGGTGGAGGTTCCACGTTGGCGGAGGTTCCATGTTGGTGGAGGTTCCACGTGTCTGGGCTCCAGCTACACAGCTCAGGTTCCCTTAGGCCGGTGGCCTTGGGACTCGGTGTCCCGGCACCTGCCGGCTCCCAGGGCAGAGCAGATGGCACCGTGCTGGAGGTGAAGGCCGGGTGTTCCTGGGGGATGGCCTGGCAGCGTCCCCACCCCTTTTGTCTCCACTTTGCTGACCTCCTGGCTGTGCTGGGGGTGACCTTGGCGTGTCAGAGGCCTACCCCCCTCCCCACGTGTCCGGCTGGAGGGCCACCAAGGGGAAAGAATGAGCTCTGGCAAAGGGTTTCCCAGTCCTGTGAGGGGGTTTTCCCCAAAGTAGGGAAAGAGATCTCTAAATTGAAACAGTTTTCTAAAAGCTTTTTTCTGAGGCTTCGTATCACTAACTGTCCAACCAGGGATAATTTTAGGAGCAGACCACCCTGTGTTTTCACATCTTCACGCCAACCAGATACTGCAAAAAAGTGTTGTGCCTATTTTGAATTTTAAGATTTTTTTTCACGTGGCTTCAGAATTTGTGGGAGCTGCTTCCGCTGCTCTCCATGCCTGCGCCTGCCAGCGCTGACGGTCCCCTCACCCACAGGAGACCCTCAGACCATGCCCTGCCCCTCCCCAGCAGAGGAGCCCGGGACTCCGATAGACAGCCACGCGTGGGGCTCCCAGGCTCAGAGCCGGCATTCCCAGGACAGAGGGGGGCCTCATGGCCCCCAGGAAGCCAGTGTGAGTCGGGGTGCGGCCGTGCACTTTCTGCAGGCCCAGGAGGCCTGGCCTGGCTTTGTGGGGCCTGCTGTGTGGTCTTGGGGGTCGCCCATCACAGGGGGTGTTGTGGGATTGAGGGCTCTGAGGCCTTCCCAGTAGGTTCAGACAACTGTGAGATACCCCGATTCTCTGGGTTTCGCCCTAACACTCAACACCTGGGCAGGAAAAAAGATGGTCTTTTCCATGGCAGCAGGGCCCTGGTGCGTTGATGGGCCTCTGGAGCAACAGGGAAGAGGGGAAGGGGGTGTCTGGTGAGTGGGGGTCTCCACAGCCCTCTTTAAGGGGTGGCCTTTGTTTCTTAGCCGTGGTCACTGCAGGCGCAGGGGTGTGGCCCATAGCTAAGGGACATGGACGGGCCAGCAGAGGCCACACCCTGATGGTGTCATTTCTCTCGTGTTTCCAGCAGGCGGCTGAAGGCGGCACAACCCAAGCGCAGTCAGGGTTGGGGCTGGGTCTTGCCAGGAGCCCCGTGGGGGAGCCCCGGGACGCGGAGAGCTGGTGGTCAGGGGAGCAGAGGTGCGGAGCCCGCTGCCTGCAGCTAGGGAGAGCCCTGGGCAGGGGTGGGGCGTGGCGACGGGGAGACAGGTTCCACCGGCACTTCCTGTCCTCTTGCTGTTCCCGGCACCAGTGTGCACGTCTCACCCCGGCCTTTCCGACTCTGACCCACTTTCAGAGACAAAGATGTCACCCATGAACTGGCCCAAGGTCTGGCTGTGAGGCCAGCAGAGGGCCCTGCCCTGAGCTTGGGCTGTCCAGACCCTCTGGGAGTGGTGACCACCTGTCCGCTCCCTGAGCCTGTGGGACTGAGACCAGACACCCCCAAAGACAAGCCCCCAGGAGCCCTGTCCTCTGAGGGTCACCTCCTATGGTGGCAGAGGACTGGCTGGGGTGCTTTCCAAGGGTGTGTGGTGTTGGCAGACCCCTGCAGGGCCCCTCACAGCCAACCTGGGGAGGAGGCGGGAGGCCGGGCCCCTCCTGGGGGCTCCCTGCAACTCCTCGAATGTGCTTGCAGGACAGAGGCCTGTCTGCAGGACCTGGGGGTCGCTTCCACCCGCCTGGAAGACGCCTGGCTGGCTGCCTCTCCAGGTGCTGCCCCCATCCCCAGCCCCTCCCTCTCCAGCCCACTTAAGGATCCTCCCAGACTGGCTTCCAAGGGCCGGGCTCCCCCTGCAGCACACAGCCCCCGCCCTCCCGCTGCACACCCCGCTCAGGGCTGCCGAGCTGATGCCGGTTGGTCGATGCCGGTTGGTCGATGCTCTGTCTGGAGCCATCCACATCTCAGATGAAAGCAAAACCAGGCAAAGCCAATCACTCAGCCTTGCACGGCAGCTGCGGCGCTGAGGCACATCTCTGAGGCGGGGAAATGTGCGTGGGAACCGGACCGTGGCGTGGGGTGGCTGCTGGGTTGGAACCAAAGGGGTCGAACACGCTGGCACCATCGACATTTTTCCTGCCCCTGTTGGGGTATTTTTCTGGTCCTGACCTACTGGCTTTGGGGGCTGGGATGTGGGGTGGGGTCTCGGGGGCAAGCATGACCACTGTTGGACCATCCATCCCCGAACTCACCCTCTCTCAGCAGCTCCTGTGGCCCCTGAGGAGGAGGCGCCACCTGCCCCATGCCAGAGCAGCCCCTGGCCCCGGCCTCCTGCTGGGGACCTGGGCTCCGAGTCTGCTTCCACAACCCGCTCGGGGTCTTCGGAAGCCCCAGTGTCCTCCCCCACCTCCTCGGCAGGCTCTGTGAGCGGCCTGTCCTGCCCCTCCATCCAGGAGTTTCAGAAAGCAACCGCCATCCTGGTCCAGCTTTCTGAGAGCCCCGTCTCCCTGTCCAGCCTGGAAACTGAGGACACCCCGGGTGACGGCCTCAGCTGGTCTGAGGAGTTCTCTGTGCAAAGCTCCTGGGAGGAACCCGGCCCAGCTTTGTCCCGGGGGCTCCACCGGGGCGAGCCTCAGCAGCAAGGTGTTCCTGGGGGTGGGGGACAAGGGACCCAGCCCCTGTGCGGCTCCTCCGTGGATGTGGCCGTGGCAGGGCACCTGGGGCCGGATCGGAGCCTCCTGCAGGGGGGCAGGCCATTGCCTCTCCCGGATGTGCCCTCCCTAGGGTCAGGGTCAGACCTGTCAGAGGCCTCTAGCAAAGTCTGGGACGAGGACAGCGAGGAGAAACTGCCGGAACCCAGCGCCGGTGCCAAGCCAGCATCTGGGAGCTCCTCCCCGGCAGGCGGCTCATCTGGCCTTGAGGACGCTGGGGAGCCCCACATGGCTCTCCCCTCCCTGGGCCCTGGGGAGGGGCAGGAAGCTTCTGGAACCAGCGAGAGCCTGACCAGTGGATCAAATACAGGAAAAGCCAAGCGGGTGTCCCCTGAGGCAGCCTGCATGGTGTTCCCGTCCGAGACCTCTCCCCACGGTGACTTAGACTTGTCACTGTCCTTTCTTTCGGCGACCCCTGCATCTGCAGAGGTGGATCTTGGCAAAGAAGGACAGATGCTACTTCCACAGGCCGCAGCTGGCTGCCGGGGCGGGCCCTGGCGTGCTGCCCCGAGCTCATCCACCCGGAGGAAACCCCTGCAGGCCCTGCCTGAGCCTGAGGTCCCTGTGACCCTGCAGGCCCCTCCTGGGGACCCCAGTGGGCTGGCACCCCTAGTGGCCAAGGGCCAGGGACCTGGGCCTGGGGGGAACGGAGCCTCCCCTGTCTTGGAGGAAGCTCGTGCCCCGCTTGCTGGTGGCATCTTGACTGAGATCCTGTCTCCCGTCGATGAGGTGCTGTCCTATGGCAGCTTCAACCTCCCATCCTCTGCCCACAGGGACACCCACCTCCCCCCACCACCTCCCACCCCCCAAGCAAAGAGTGACGAGGAAGATGCCAGCCCAGGCTCGGAGGACTTCCCTTGCCCGCCCGAGGGAGCCGGGTTCCCCGGGGCCTTGCTGGGCGCGCAGGGGGAGGACACCTCCATCACCACTGAGGACTTGTCCTCCTTGTCTGAGGACGGCCAGCCGGAGGCACTGTCCCTGCGACCCCAGGAGTCAGGGCTCTGCCTGGGGGCGGCTAGGCAGGGCAGGAGCTTTGAGGACGAGTTGGGTGAATCATGTGCTCTGGTGGGAGGGGTGGCTGCAGGCAGCCAGTGGTCTAAACCAGTCGGCTGGCCAGGGTGCTTGCGTGAGGGGGCAAGCAATGTCCCTGGGGGGCTCCCAAGGCCATCAGCACAGCCCTCAACTTCATCCCGAGCGGCCTGTGTGGCTGGGCAGGGTCTGTCAAGGCTGTTGGAGGCTGGTGACACAGACATGCTGTTTGGCACTTGGCCGGGGGACCTGGAACCTACTTTGGACACAGGGTCCTGGGCGAGCATGGCCCTCGAGGAGGGCTCGGGCCGTCAGTGGGCGCCCTGGGAGGGGGTGCAGAGCTTCGAGAGTGCAGAGTGCCAGGGAGGGTCGGGGCATCTCTTAGTGTGCCCGGACAAGCCCCTGAATGCCGTTTCACCTTCAGCTGTGTCCCTGGGCAGCCACGCCTGCTTGGCCGAGACCCGCCTCAGTGGCCAAGACCCCAGAGAAATGCTGGGTAAGCACAGAGCAGCCGCACCCCCAGAGCCCTGGCCTGTGGCCCCAGCAGTCCCACCCCCAGGCCGAGTGCCCGTGGGGGCCAGTGGGCAGGCGGGGTCCCTGGGGCGGGCTGTGGATGGGGCTGAGGGAGCCCTGAGCCGCAGGGCGGAGGCCCAGCCTGGGGCTGAGGGCTCGTCTGGCATGGCGGGAGAGGGAGCGGTGGACCTGGTCTCCACCCGGCTCACCAGGAGGGTCCTGCGTGACTCCTTAGCGGCTCTCTCAGCGCTGGCCCCAAGGGGCAGCCCCTAGGGTGCTTTCTGAGATAGCCTTGTGAGCCGTGTGTGCTCCCAAGCAACAGCTGCACAGGAGCGAGAGCCTTCGGGAAGCCTGGACTGGCCCAGGGCGGAGGGACTTGTGGAGCAGAGCCCTACAGGCAGCGGGGTCTGGCATGGCACAGGCGGGCAGTGGCCCCACTCCCACTGCTCACCGGCTCTGTCTTCCGGACAGAGGCTCCGCTGCTTCTGTCAGTCCTCGGAGCGGCTCGGACCCAAGCGACTGAGACACAGACACAGTGGGTTGTGCAGGTGCTGTCCAGAGGCCACTGGTCAGGAGAGGCGCCAAGGCCAGGAGGTCGAGCGAGAGCAGTCCAAGGAGCCGGCAGAGGGCGGTGCCAGGATGGGGCAGCACCTGGGCCGGCACAGGGGCTTGGGGTTGGCAAAGGCCCAGCGGGGAGGAGCGGGGCAAGGAGGAGTGGGTGTTGGGCTGCGCTCGCGCTGACTGGGTGCCCAAGGGCTTTGCTCAGGAAGTCATCGGTGGGAACATTTGCTGGCTGTGACTTTGGAAGGCGCGGGCCCTGATGCCTTCACTGTTCCAGCAATTACTTGCACTGGGGTGACTGGCGTGGGTGCATCGTGTGCCTGAGTGAACGGGCTGGAGGAAGTGCCAACCCGAGCCCGAAGGTCCCTTCACCCACAGCCAGCCCGGCCCGGGGCTTCTGCCCTCAGGTAGTGGAACCAAGGCCTCCTCCCCTGTGTGCTCAGGGCCCCCTGTGCCTGGAAGGCGGGGTGCAGCTGGTCTCTGCCCAAGCCACGAACTTTGCCTTGCCTCCGAGGGCTTACTGGGACCCCAGGGGCCCCCTTTTCTCAGGAATACAGAGCCAGGCTGTGAGACCAGTGCTGCCACCTCCGGAAGAAACGAGAGCCCATTCCCGGGCAGACCTCCCAGTACGGAGCCACCTGGAGTGGTTATCCGGAGGCGTTGGCAGGTGGCACAGAAGCTGGCAGCACTGCAGCTTCTGCGTGGAGGGCAGGTCCTGCCCACCAAACAGGGGCGAGCTCCCCCTGCCCGAGAGCACCTGCTTCGCTCGGAACAGACATCCAGGCGGGAAGCTCAGGAATCATTGTTGATTCGAGCATGAAGAGGATTTCCTGTGGGGAAAGAAGTCTCGAGAAGTTTAATTGTAAAATGAAACTGCCCTGCAGACCCTTGGGCCTCATCCGGCTGGGGACGGGGCCTTCCCCGGGTGACCAGGTGCTGGGCCGCGTGTGTTCCTTCTCAAAGGGTGGCTTTCACATTCCAGCTCGAGAGCACACTTGGGCTTGTGCTTCAGGGAGTTCACTAGAAACCACCGTGACGGTCTCCTCTCAACGAACGCACCTGGTGTTGAGAGCACACGTGTCCTACGAGGGGGGTGTCTCTTCTGTATTTTTGTACTGAGCCATAGCTTCCGTGCACTGGGGAAGTGGCTTTTAAATGAGCCCAGCAATCCGTCGTTTATAGGGGACAGCAGCTCTCAAACCTGGTTTCTAGCTTCAACGTGGTAAGATCGCTTGCGAGCAGCTTCACTTATACCGTGACTGGACCTCTGAGCCGACTTTCCACATCCGATGGCAGTGTGTGGACGTGCGGATGTATCTGTCATCTGTCATCCAGCTGTCATTTACGTACTATCCATCCGTCTGTACATCCACGCACCTTCCACCTGTGCACCTATCAATCATTAGCCATCCAGCCATCCCTTCCCAATTCGCTTCTCAGATTCCAAGGCCCTGCTTGCATGGGGAGTCCAGACTTGGTGCACGGCGTGTTCTGAGGAACATCCATGTGCCAGTGCTGGTCCCTCCAGCACTCAGCTTCCCCAGCTCAAGAGAGAAACTCATTTGCTAATTACACCTACCCCTGGGAGACCCAGACATCCACACGCACAGCTTGAGTAGGAGACGTCTCCAAAGCTGGCATCTGCAAGGCCTGGCCAAGCCCCAAGGTGCCAGGTCACAGGACACAGAGCCACCTGTGCCCCCTACCCTGGCCCCTTGAGCACGTTCGGGCCCCTGCTGAGGCAGGAGCCCCTCTCCAGGTGGCCTGTCCCACGCTGCAGCCACACCCAGCCTGCCTTCTCCAGCCCCGGGCAGCTCCAGGTGCCCACTCCCAAGGCTGACCTTGGCCACCTCCGCTCACTGCGAATGCACCTCACGATTCAGGGACATACGGGCTGTGGCCTTCCCTTTGACGTTGCACCTGGCACCCCCCAGCTACCCTAGAGCATGCACGGGGTGGGGTGTGTCCTTCTCGGTGTGAACAATTTCAGAACAGATCTTGAGCCACAGCTTTCTTATTGATTTCCTTCTAGTTTTCTGAACAAATTAGTCTGTAATTTTTTATATTTTTCTATTTATTGCTGACCTTTTGGATTTATGAGGCCATGTGAGAGGAATTATGTATTTTACACACACGTGTTTGTCATGGCAATAAATCTCCCATGTGGAAACCCCACGATCTGCCGCAGATCCCCGGTCGCCTGTCCTGTCGCCGTGGCTTGGTGCTGACAGCTGGGACGGTGGGGGGCCGCACGTGCAGCCGGAACCAGGGTGCCGAGCAGGTATGCGGCGTCCCTGAAGTCATTGTTGGCCTGTGGCGCAGTGCCCTTGAAAGGAGCCTGGTCGTGGGGGACTGAGGAAAACCCAGGCCTTGCCTGCCAAGGCCAGCCGGAGGGGGCCGGAGCCATCGATGACTCTGGCTGGAGGAGAAGCATATCCAGCAGAGCCATGAGACACTTAATGTCCCCCCGTGTTACGTGCACAGAGCACAGGGCTCTGACGCGGATATATCGATCCCGGGCGAGACTCCAGTCCCGGCCTCCTCCCCTTCAAGGTCTCCCGCTGCGCTCGCCTTGGCTCCCATCTGAGTCAGCGCTCTGGCCAATAAATCTTGACACCAGCCTCAGGAGAAGTTATTATCTTCCATAGAAAATGATTATTTCTCAGTTAAGCCCTACATTTAATTTTCCCGTGATCTGTCTCTTTCAGCTTCCCCGAGTAACGGTCCCTCCTGCATAAAATGCCCACACACCTGCCTTCTGCCGCTCAAACCCAAATCATCAGACGAACTTTACGAGTCCTGACTCCCTACCCTGCGAGGCCGTAATGGCCATGCTCATAAAACACGCATGGAGGCCACCAGTGCCGGCTACAACAGAGTGACTGCCGCACACACTCCCAGGGAGTACTTCGGCATGGCGTCTGCTCCGATGCGGCCTCCCGGCACCCAGGGTGTCGGTTCCCATGGGCTGGGAGCCGAGGGAGCCCACTCGCCTTCCAGGGGGAGCTGAGTCCCTTCCGGGTTGGGGTCTCCTGTCCCGGGGAAGAGCCTGGCCAGTTCCTGCCCAAAACAAAGCCAGGCTCGGAAGTCAGTCCTTCCCCGCCGATGCAGGCAGCTCTGGGATCCTTGTAGGACGTCCTCAAGTCTCACGGCAGCTCCCGTGGTCCCTGTCCTGACCACCCACCCTGTGGCAGTCGTCATAGCTGGGGACAAGGACAAGGCCCCTGGCCCACGGCTTCCTGCCACCCTCCCCTCGCCTGCCACTCACCTGGAGGGGACTTTTCACTCGAGCTGCGTCCACCCAGGTTGTAGCACGACGCAGTCTGGGCATCAGGGAAGCTAAGTGCCAACCTGAGGCTGCCTGCGTCCTGGGCCCCACCCTGCTTTTTACCAGGGGTGTGGCAGGGACCCTGTCCCCAGACGTGCCTCCACATCCAGTCACTGGAGGGGGGCCACCGTGCCCTTCACGTGTCACTGTGAGGACAGGAGATGGAGCCCACCGGCACAATCCCTGGCACGTAGCTCATGTGCAGGGGTGCCAGCGCAGGTGTGCTAATTCCACCTCATAAATTTTCCAAGGGATGGGTGCTGGGCATCAGCAGGTGAGCCCTAAATGCCAAGCTCCCGCTTACGGAGGGCAGGCGTGCTGGGCGGGCGCATCCCGGAGCTGGTGCAGTTGAAGTCTGCCTGGCCTCGTCCTCACTGGCCCAGTGCAGAACCTGCTCCACCCAGGTGGGCCTGGAGAAGGAACCAGCCCGGCCCTGCCCTCCAGGGCTCACGTATGCCGGCCAGGGCACGAGCTGGCATGATCCGGCGCCGACTGAATTCGGAGAGGGAGGAGGCTCAGAGCTGGTTTTCTGCCTTTGTCCCTGACACAAGCATCAGAACCGGCCCTTCTGGTGTTGGGGGCACGTGGGTTTGAGACCCGCTTGGTCACATACATGCCATGTGTCCTTAACCACCCACACGGGTCTGCCTCAGTTTCCTCCTCTTTGAAACGGGAAGGATAGTCTCTTATTTCCTCAGCTCTGAGATGGGATCTTTCCCACATTTTAATCTCTGTGAAATCAGAGTGTGTCTCCATCGGACGTCCAACAGCGATCCCGACATGTGCTTACTTCCTTGTAGCAGGCATCCCGCCTTGGCCCCGAGGCACTGCAGGCGTTGGGGGCAGATTTAACAAAGTCACGAGGGTGGGCTCACAGGGCGCGGCTCAGTCCATACCACTCCTCGGAGAGAAAATCACCACCTCTCCCCTCCCCGCTGCTCTCGTGTGGACATTTCTGACCTTGGGCTGCATTTTATGACGGTCATGCGATTTTCCCGAGCAGTTTGTATGACAGTGATCACACGCCCTGCAGCAGGGGGACGCTGGATTTGAGAAACTGGCATTGTTTTCATGCTGCAGACTCTCGGTGCTGGGCTGAGCTCGGTCCGTGGGTGGCTCAATTTCACAGAGCAGGTTTGGGGTGGTGTCACCCCAACACGCTGAACATGCCCCTCCAGCTGGAATGCCAGCCTTCCTTCCCCAGGTGGTGGGGGCAGGTCACGTTGCCAGAGAGCAGGGACGGAGTGGGACGACCTTGCTGTGGTCCCTTCCTGCCCTTGATGAGACCTCGTGAGTGGAGGGGATCCCACGGGACCCCCTGGGACCAGAGCAGGTGACTGGCCACCCAGTCAGTGGCCGAGGGGGGCCGTGAGAGTGGCCCAGCACGGCACACCCACCCGAAGTGCAGAGGTCCAGGGACCCGCCCTCCAACTCTCTGAGCACCGTGACAGGGAACGTGCCCGCCCTTAAGGAAGAGCTATGAGTGTTGGAAGGACCTGAGCCCAGGTGGGAGGGACACTGCCTCTTCCCCTGCACGGTCCCTCCAAGTGGCTTTGGGTGTTTGCTGTGGACTGAATTGTGTCCCCCAGAATTCAAATGCTGAAGCCCTAACCCTCAGTGGGATGCACTAGAACGTGGGGCCTTTGGGAGGTGATGGGGGTTAGGTGAGGTCATGGGCTGGGGCCCTCAAGATGGGATTAGCACCCTTCTAAGAAGACCCCAGGAGCTCTCCCCTGACCCTGCCTGTGTGAACACAGAAGGCAGCCGTCTGCAGCCCACAAGAGGGCCCTCACCACAACCCTTCCCGACAGCCCTGCCTTGGCCATCTTTGCTAACGTGACAGCCAGACTCTGGGCAGTTTGCACAACAATCATTACGTGACTCTGTGGCCATGCCCGCAAGCCGAGGCCAGCGATCTACCTGTGGTCCGTGGTTTGGGGGTCGGGGGCATGTGAGGTTGGAGGGGAGCCTGGACTCCACCGCACGGGCACCAGGGGGCTCCCAAGGGCCCCCGGCACAGCCCTTTCGGAGGCTGGGGTGCCTGCCCTAGGAGGCCAGTGCAGCCCCCACTGTGGAAAGAGATGATGACTCGTGGGAGGATGAGCTGGACAGGTGCAGGGTGTGGGGACCTTCTCTGCCCAGCTCCCTTCCCGCCTAGTGTCCTGCCCAGCAGGCTGGATTTGGTTTTCCCGCTTCCTCCTTGCGTCCCCTCAACTCCCTGCCTCTTATCTTTGGTTGACTCTACTCCCACAGCCCGACCCCTCCCCCGGCAGGCCAGCCCTGGAGCAGGGGACACAGGGCAGGTGTCCCTCCCAATCCCCATCCCTCGGCTGACGGCCTTGTGTCCTATCTCGCTGAGAACGTAGAAGGAATCCAGAGAGATGTTCGGACCTTCCCACGGCCAAATGTCCCACCGTCCCACTCTCCATCCTGCTTCCACGAATGCACGACAGGCTCCCAGGACCCCCCCAACTCTGCTCTCGGAGTCTTCCACGCTGCGGCGACGCCTCCCACCCGTCAACACCCGCCCTGGGCCTACTGCCCCACCTCGTTTCTTTGCTCCCCTTCTCAGCGAAACTCTGCATTGTCTCTTCTTTCCCCCTCCGTTCTATCTGAAAACGCTTCCACTTTGTCCCCCGCATTCGCTCAGACCGCTGCAGTCTGGCACAAAGCCCAGCGTGGGCTCTCGATCCCGGTCTTAGCCTGATCAGAACGCTCCCGTCCACTCTCTTCTCTGCCCCTGGGTCTCCGCACGCTCTCGTTCCCCTCCACCTCACCGCTGCTCCCTGAGGAGGCCCAGGCTGTGTGTGGCCCTGCCCTCTGGCCTCCCTGGGGACCTTGACCAGCCCCAACACACCCTCTGGGCTCCAGACTCCCACTTCCAACCTCCCACCTGACACCTTCCTTAGGTGTCCAAGAGGTCACTAGGATTGTTCTCCCACCCCCTCCCCTGCAGCCTTTCATCTCAGCCATGACCAACTGCAGGTGACAGGACCCCCTCTGCTTCCACCCTGGCTCTGTCTTCAGAGCACACCTAGAGTCAGTGCCAGCTCCTGGAGGGCTGGATGTCTCACAGGTTTCCTGATACCCTCCTGCCCCTCAACCTGGCAGAGCTGCATCCCTGCACAAATCCTCCACGGCCACCATCACATTCTCTGTGGCCCGGCTGGGGAGGCCCCGGGTCTGACTCCCTCTCTCGGCTCCCTCTGCCAGACTTGGCTCCTGCTGTTCCTCCAGCACTCAGCACCCTTCAGCCTCAGGGCCTTTGCACGTGGCGTTCCTCTGCCTGGGCCACCTGTTCTCCACCCACCGGTCACCTTCCCCGAGAGACCTCCAGACCCTCTGGTGTGCAACAGCTCCTCCCCACCACCTGCGCCCGGCTTTGTGGCTTTTGTGGGTAGGTGTATTGGCCACCTTACTGTTTACGTGTTTCAGCTCTGTCCCCCAGGTGCAGACCTGAGGGCACCAGGGGCTTGGTTTTGTCCTTGCTTTGTCTCCAGGGCTTGGCACAGAGCAGACGCCAGGAAATGTGAGTGAAGGAGGGAAGGAAAGGGGGCAACCACCTCCTGGGAGTGCAGGGCGGTCTGGAACCTGAGAACCTGAGCTTCAGGCCAATGGAGAGCCATCCCAGGCTCAGGTCGCTCCCATCCATTCCCGTTCTTTTTTGTTCCGGTCACACAGTTCTGAGAAAATCTCAATGTGTGTAAAAATTAGGAATGGCAACTAAAACACCAGGTGTCGTGTTCGATTAAGCAAAAAAATCACATGGAACTTCCTTTCCTAGGTTTGCATAGAAATGAATGAATCTCGCAGCCGAAGTCGACTCAAACGTCTAACACATCCGGCTTTGCGTGGATGTTTTGCTACCTTTTCTCAGAGTGAAATCTCCTGTTAGAAAGTCAAGGTCAGGGATGCAGACTCTCTGGAGCCCCAGGTGGGCTGGCCAGGTAAAACAGAGGGCGCGCCTTACCTGGATTCCGGATAAGAGATTAAGTCTGAGACTGCCCCGTTAAATTTGCATTTCAGGTATGGGACAGACTTGGACTGAAAAAACCACTCGCTGCTTGTCGGGAAGTCACATTTGACCTGGAGCGCCGACCCCAGCCGGCTCCGGGAGGGGCCACGGGCGCGGGGCGGGGCCTGCCGCGCGTGGGCGGGACCGAGCGCGCGCAGCGCGCGCGACGGCGGTTGCCAGGGTGAAAGGTCAGCGCGCCGGCGACACTTCCAACATGGCGGCGGCGCGGGAGACGGCGGCGGCGGCGGCGGCGGCGCGCAGCCCGGGAGGCCGAGCGGGGCCCGCGCCCCGAGCCTGGCGCCCGGCCCCGTCGCAGGCTCGGCTGCCGCGGCTGCTCGTGCTGCTGGCGGCGGCGGCGGCGGGGCCCGGCGGCGGCGGCGCGGCGCGGCTGTACCGCGCGGGCGAGGACGCCGTGTGGGTGCTGGACAGCGGCAGCGTGCGCGGGGCCACGGCCAACAGCTCGGCCGCGTGGCTCGTGCAGTTCTACTCGTCGTGGTGCGGCCACTGCATCGGCTACGCGCCCACCTGGCGGGCCCTGGCCGCGGACGTGCGAGGTGAGGCCCCGAGTCCTTTCCCTCACCGTCCCGCCTCTGCCCCCCGAGGCGCCGCTCGGGCCGACGCTGGCTTTTCCTGGGCAGGGGCTGAGCCAGAGGCTCCCCGTGTGCCCCCAGGTAATTCCCCATTCGATCTGGCAAGGTGGGCTGTCTCAAGTCAGAACGAAAAGAATCCTTCTCCGCAGCCCCACTCCACAGTTGGGGACAGGGCAGCCCTCCCGCTGTCTCCCAGCTCTCAAAACACCGCGCTTTGAGCCCCCGAGTGCTTCATTAACTTGCTGGACCTCCTACCTTGGCTGCTTCCGGACACACATTTGCACATTCACACCCCATTCCCAGGGACTTCATTTCAGAGTCTGGAGTCCCCGTTCCTGTCCCACACCCGTAGCCACCCTTTCCCCTTTAATTAACTTCATCCTCCTCCTCCTGGTTTGGAAAGCTGACCACAGGATGGATGGTGAAAGTGAGCCCACCGCTTAGAAATCCAAACACTGCAGAGACTTGTCTGTAAAAGCAGAAGAAGTCTTACAAAGCATTTCATTGGTGGCTTCCTTGTTGACAGACACACAGCCTTTGAGAAAACGGTGGTTCACTCAACCGCTGGTAACGTTCCCACACTTTATTGCTGTATAGCACGTTCCTAGTGCTGCATATTGTTAATCAGTCGCTGAGTTATTCTGTTCCAAAGGGTAGAGTTGCAGTGGGCACGGGCATTGGCAGCATCCCACACGGTGGGTCCTTTAAAATGGTATTTAAATCCCTGAAGTAGCAGCTCCTCTCCCGCAAGAGTGAGGTTTGGCAGGGCTCTGTTTCTAGTGTTGTGTTAACCTCTAATTACATGTTTCAGTGGGCAAGAGTGGTAACAAATTGCTACTCTTTCTTCCTGCACCTTTGTTTTTATGTCTTTTATCGAACTTTGTTGTGTTTTTCTTGTATCCAGACAGATTTATAAGGAAACTTTTCTTCAAATCTAAATGGGGCTTTTTTTATCTAATCGTAAACGATTATATCAGAGTATTGGGCTTTTTGATTCTATTGGGTTTGTTTTCCTTGGTCTAATGTTTTCTTAAGTCCCTAGTATTCCACACTGGTCAGAACTGAGGTCAGAGAGTGGAAGAGATGGACAGAAAACTCTCTAGTGGGTTTTCGGGTTTTTTTGTAGACTTTACTTTTAGAGAAACCAAGCAATTCAGTGATACAGAGAACTTTTCAGTTGTTATTTGGTGGCAGAAACGTAGATATGTACATTAAAATGCAGGTGGTCCAGGCAAGACTGTGGCCTTATTTGTGCATTTGGTTTTGATTTTTTTCAGTTTAGTATCTGAAATATAAAAATTGTAAACCAGATTCAAGTATTGGAAGCTATTCCGTCTTTGAACCAGCACGGAGGGAGCCTTGAAAATTGCCCCTGGAACTTGGAAGGACGGTTATTTTTGAAAATGAAACAGTGTAGTCCATACCTAATGGTGTGATTAACTTAACTAAAAAAGCTTACTTTAAAAGGGCTGGCCTTCCTCCCAGTCCAGGCAAAAGAACGGCCTGGGCCTGAGGCTGAAAGGGGATGTGGCTGAAAGTGAGAGCCAGCTGTGGCTGGACCAGACGGGCTGCAGCCGAGGCAGAGGGTCCCGAGAGCCAGACTGTGCCAGCGAGGCTGGCTGAGGCAGCGGCATGGTGGGAAGGGGCACAGAGCCCTCAGTGCTGAGGACTGTCTTGCTCAGGGTCCCCACAGCTCTTTGTGAGGCTGGCGTTCTCAAAGTGGGGGTCACCTCGGGACCTGTTAGAGATGCTTGTCTCATGTCACCCCAGCCCAGGCCTGCTGGGTCAGAAACTCGGGGGGTAGTGCCCAGTATCCTGGCAGCACAAGCCCCGAAGTTGGAGGATCCCTGCTCTAAGGGACACCAACCCTGCAAGACACTGCAAGAAAGAGCCCTTGGCCAAGGGAGATGGGAAGCGGGGCACAAGAACTCCACCTCGTGGGTGCCCGACACAGATGAGAACCTTAAAATTGCAGAATTCCTTAGTAAAGGAGCCTGTTAACTCAGACCCTTTGCCTCCTACGCGCTTGCCTGCAGGACTCTTTGTGCCTAATTTCAGCAGATTCCTCCAGGAATGTGGGGAAGGGCTCTTACCCTCTGCTTGGCACTGGGCTGACCCACAGGGCACAGGGTGCCCTCTCCCCAGCAGGGCAGTTGTCTGCTCCTCCCACAGTCATCATTCCCATTGTCACCACTTTGGTCCTGACCAGTCACCTGTGAATTGGGTCATCCTGCCCATTCCTTCGGGGCATGCAGACCTTGGATTGGGCCCGCAAGGGCCTCTTCCCGTTCTCCCCTCAAAATAGAGCGTCTAGCCAGCTTCCCTCATCCATCCCCCTCCCAGTCTCTGCAGCAGCACAGCTTCTAGAAAGAGGGGTCATGGTGCAGCTCTGCCCCCAGCCTAAGATGCCGCTAGTGGGGTGAGCCTGAGCTCCCGCAGCATCTCTGCCCGTGCTCCCGTAGCCTCCTACCCGGAAGGGGCAGGAAGGGCAGGAGGTGGCCTGCACTGGGTGGGCGTCCTCCCTGGCTCCCCGGGGCTCTCTACTCACAGCTTAAGGGCACCTTCATTTTCCTAACAGATTTGAATTGAACTTTCTTTAGCTCTCTGCTGGCTTTTTCAGATTTTGGAAAATAAATGTTTTTCTTTATAAGAAGGTGGCTTATCAAACAAAAGGTCTCCTGTTTGGTGTAGGCAGATGTCATCCTAGTGTTTGTGTGGATTGGCTTAGGCCTGTCATTTCTAAGCACTTTGTGAAACAAAACTCTGCTGTGTTCCTGAGAATCTTTTGGCCGGTGTGATGGAATTTGACATACCTGTGGCCTGGGGCCCACACTTTGATCTGTTCGCCACTGAAATCTCTGAAATCGCAGAGCCTCGAGAGGACGAAAGCAGTGTGCCCTAGCGGTAGAGCTTGTGTTCCCATGGGCTCTCTGTGGCCTTGGTGTCTGTTCCTTCCCTCTCAGAGGGGAAGCAGGGCAGATCGTCTGCTCTTGGCCTGGAATTCCTGATCAGACTTGAGCCATCACCCACGACACGTGGAGTACGTCTAGAATGGTCCTGCAAGGAGGTGTCTTTTGTTAATGCTCTGATGTTGCTGGGGTTGATACGTGAGGCGGAGTGAGATTATCTCTTACGGTCACACAGCTGAGTGACAGACTAGGGTCTGAATCCAGGCTTGGGTGACTCTAGACACCTGACAGCGTCTTCCCTGTCTTTGCAGAGGACCAGTCGGGGGCTGGGAGATGGGCACATCCTGTGTCTCTGTCATTGCTGCCAGGAGGTGCCCACAGTCTGCCTTGCCTTCCTGCAGAGCTCCTCTCTGCCCCACTGGTCTGGTTTCTTGTCTGCTTGGCCAGGCTGCAGGCTTCTCAGTGCTGAGGTGGGACTTGGTATTCCCCGCAGGCCCATCAGCTGTTCACTGGAAGGAGAAATGAGAAGGGCTGGAGGGAGGAGGAGGCGTGGTGGCAATGGCTGTGTGGCAGAGCTGAGGGTCCAGGGGCCACCAGACACTTGCTGGACCCAGGAGGAGGGCGGAGAGGGTGGAGGGAAGAAGGAGTCAGGCAGTGGTGGCCTCCTCTCCCTATACAGCCCCCACTGTCATGGCCACGTGGTTATTTTACGGAAAGGAGGATGTGTCCCCTGGCCAGGGCTTCCAGGGCGTGGCCTCTCTGAGTAGCTGCCCTTAGTGCATCTGAGGCTCTGCTGTGACCCAGGCTGCTCATATGTCATCAAAGTGAGGACTAGCAAGGTTTGCTGAGAAAGGCCTTACAGAGCAGGTCCAGGGAACTGTCACCACGGTGCAGTGCTGCAGTGAAGTGACCCAGGGTATAAACACTGCCGGGGTTACCTGACGGAAGATGAGCTGGGGGACTCAGTCATTCTCTACACTGTTCCCTTCTTGTCTCTCATCATCGTGATGCTTCATTTAACTAACAAGAGATGACATCATTGGGAATGCTGTTTACCCCTAAGCACCCTTGAACTGAGGACCGTCTGCAGTTCCGATTCAACAAAACTGGGCTAAATACGGGAATGAAGAGGCACAGGGCCCCACACCCACCCCCAGTACCAAGATGACGCTGAAACAGCGGCCTGGGTTTTCTCAGACCAGCCCTAGGTAACTCTTGGACACTTTGTGTTAGGTTTACTGGTTGCTCTGTGGGTTTAACTTCTACCCAGGCCTGTGATCCCAAACGTGTGGCTTGAACTTGGAGCTCATCTAAGAAGACATTCGCTCAGCCAGGAGGGGCCTCTACCTGGCGGGAGTGTTTTCCAGTGCCTGGAATGTGGGGTCAGAGACCCCGACGTTGCCCTGACTTCACGAGGGTGAAGAGGCCACGATGGACTCTATACCTTAAACACAGCACTGTAGTCGCATTCGTGTAAACCTTGGAGGTTAATTAATCTTTACTATAATCATTTTCTAGAACTAATTGATGCTTGGCCATAAATTGGACTTTTATAGACTTCTTCATTAGAACATGACAAGTAATGGCAAAGGATTTAATCTTGTAGGTTCAGTAATAGAGTTATTTGACAAGTAAATTTGAAATAAATTTTAGTCTACTCTGTATAGAAGCTTAATTATTTCACAAGTATTTTTAAGCCTGTGGTACTAAAATAACCACACTCCTGAGCGGAAGTGAGAAACAGGCACGTGGTTTGCTCTCTGCTTCCCTTTCCAGCCCCTGGTGGCGCTTTCTGCATGCTCCCAGCTGGCCTGCCTCGCCCCCGTGTGTGGCTGGCCGGCCCCACATGGCAGTAAAAGCAGGCAGTTTGCATTCAGTTTAGAGGTTTCTTTCCTTTGTAAGCTCAGACCCGACAGGTGGGAAAGGCAGGAGAAGGGGAGGGTACCAGTTGAATGAGGCAAACACCCCGAAGCTAAACCCTTTAAATGTTTTGCATTTTATTTGATAAAATAGACTGTCGTATCTTTTGTGTCGCTGTGAATACTGTCCATCTGCCAGGGTCCTTGCAGGGACTGCTGGCGCCTGTTCAGCTGCTGAGGGCGGCCTGTGTAACTGAAATTCTCCGTCATCTGCCAGCCTTCCCAACGCGCACAGGCTGGCATTCTTTCAAAGACAAAGGCCTCGTGAGGTGCCACTTCACCAGGCCTTGTATTTGAGTGGGCTGTATTTTGCTGGGCGTGTAGCTTTGCAGGTGACTTGTTGATTCACAGGAATCTTAAGAAGCAAGGGCAGTCGGCACCTCTGTCTGTGCGCACCGGTGGAGCCGGACTTTCCTCCTCTTCCTGCCGGTGTGTTCTGGCCAGAACTCTAAGTCTGCTTTGCATTAATTCAGGTACCTGTTGGAATACCTACTGAGTCATTCCCTGCCCCAAGCTCTGTGGTAGGCCCAAGAGCAGCAGCAAACAAAACACTTCAGAGGGAGGGGCAGGCAATAAACAAAAACAAACAAAATGAGCAGGTTAACCATAGATTATAAGTCCTAAAAAAGTAAACCGCCTGATGGGACAGAAACTGGATTGGCATGGGACAGTGGAGGACGGCCTGAGGGCAGTGTCTCAGACTGGGAGGATGGGGTATGGCTGAGTGAAGGTCCCCTGCAGGAACAGCATGGGCAGGGCCCCAGACAGCAGGACCACTGTCTCCAAAGGCTTTTTTTTTCTTTTTTTTTTTTTAAGAGATGGGGTCTCACTATGTTGCCCAGGCTGGCCTCAAACTCCTGGGCTCAAATGATCCTCCAGCCTCAGCTTCCTGAGTAGCTGGGACTATAGGCATGAGCCACCACATCTGGTTAAAAGGACTTTGAAAGGGCCCTCGTGGCTCAAGGTGGTGACGGGGAGGTTCCTGATGGGCAGGCTGTAGGCACGAGCTGGCTCTGGGCTCGAGGGCCTCTGTGAGCAGTGTTTGCTTCTTCCTGCATGGCAGGAAGCCACAGCACAGTTTTAAGCAGGAGATCTGGTTTCTATGTAAAAATTCTCTGGCTACTCTCTGGAGACCTGAGGGCTGGAAACCAGCGGAGGACCAGTTGGACCGGTTGGGACGCCATGAGAGATGCAGGGCGCCCCCAGCAGCTGCAGGGCTTCCCAAGGGCTGGGATTTGGCGGGGGAGAAGAGAAACATAGTGACATGTGTCTTTTGACATCAAGTTTGTGAGGGCTTCCCCAGTGAACAGAAGGGAAGACTGCTTTTCCATGTTTTGGTTGTATTGATAGTTTTTGGCAAAACTTAACAAAGGCCACATCTCGTCTCCTAGGATCATGAGAGAGCGCCGGGAAGTGGACGCTCACCCAAGATGTGGAGTGGCCTGGTCACACACCTGTCCGGGGGAGCTCCTGTTCTAGCCCCTGGCCAGTCAGTTCCCCCTCTGGCTAGTTTTCCTCTGCATCCTGCTCTTAAGGAAATAATAGTTGAGACTTGGAAATGGCAACAAGGTGGGTTTCCTGTCCTTCGGTGCCATGTTGGAGCATCGTCCTACATGCCCACCCGAGGGCTGGTTGCCTGGGAGGATGGCCATGTGTCTGCCATGCCATCACTGCAGGGTGAGGGCCCAGGCTCTGAGGTCCCAGGGGAACTCGCAGACTTTCTGCGTGAGTGCAGACAGCTCCTGTCCAGTGGAAGAGGCAACCCCAAAGGTTGTGGCTTTCTCACCCTGCAGGACGTCAGCCAGCAGTGGCCCCAGCGGGCCACGTGCTCCATTCTTCGGCACTCTTACTGGCCTCACCATCCGGCAGTCCCTTCTGCTGCCAGTTGAAGAGCATCTTTGACACGTGTTGGTTCTGCATTTGTATGAGAATCGTGCTTTTAGCTTTTTGAAAATTATACTTTGACACTGGCGTAGAACAGACTGAAAGTGTGGACCCCCGCGCTGGTGTTTTACCTGTCGGAGAAGTCACAGATGGTCCCCTGTGCAGGTTCCCACAGTGCAGGTTCCCCTTCTCAGCCCGTGAGCTGCTCCCCGGCGACTGCGGCCTGCTCAGTCAGCACCGCGGCTCTGGCTCTTTTCCCCGCTATGCTGAAGGCGGCATGTTGGGTAGAACTGAGGGAAAACTAAGGTGTTTTTGTGTGTGTGTGCATGTGTTTTTGTTTTTTGTTTTTTTTTTTTTTGAAACACAGTCTTACTCTGTCACCCAGGATAGAGTGCAGTAGTGTCAGCCTAGCTCACTGAAACCTCGAACTCCTGGGCTCAGGGGATCCTCCTGCCTCGGCCTCCCAACAAGCTGAGACTACAGGTGCTCGCTGCCGTGCCTGACTGATTTTTCTATTTTTGGTAGAGACTGGGTCTCGCTCTTGCTCAGGCTGGTCTTGAACTCCTGACCTCAAGCTCCCACCTCAGCCTCCCAGAGTGCTAGGATTACAGGCATGAGCCATGTGCCCGGCCTCTTTTTCCTTTTTAAGCTGGCTGTTGCACCCATTGGATGCCTGGTGAGGCTGAAGGAGGAAAATCCAAGTTGTCGACTGGAGTCTGCACCGTCTGTGCTTTCCTGGCCGGCAGCATCTGTAGCCCAGACCACGAACTTCCCTGGGAGCCTGTGCACCACCCCTGCTCTCCTCGGGCAGCAGCTCCCCTGCGGAGGAGCCCTGTCTCATGGTTCTCGGGGTGCAGAGGCAGAGGATTAGGAGTTTGGGGAGGGATGCCTGGGACAGCGGAGGCTGCAGGTGGCCGGAGAAGGCATGCAGAGTCTGGCCTGGGGATAAGGGGTGGCTGGGAGAGGTCAGGGGGTTGACTTCACGGTGGGCCAGCCACCCTCAACCTCCGCCCTGACTGCCAGGTGATGTAGGACACGGAGGGAAAAGGCTGCCGCTCCTCCGCCAGTTACCTGTGGCGTGAGTGCTACTCGCGATGGAAATGCCTGAGCAGCCCGTTCCACACGTGCCTGTGAGGCGGGAAAGTGCTGTTGGTTGAAACGTTAATATCAGGAAATGACCCACAGGGTGCTCAGCTGGGTGAGGACTGTTCCTTTTTGTGTGCCCAGAGTCTCTGGCACCGGACACAGAGAAGAGAGATCTCAGCCTTGCTGGACATTGGGCCACACTGTGCCTGGAGCCACCAGAGCTCTGTGGGTGGCTGTGCTAGGGCCAGACGGTAACCCTGTTACAGCATCCCTGGCACAGATCTGGAGTCACCGTGAGTTTCACCTTCGTGTGTGTGTGTGTGTGTGTGTGTGTGTGTGTGTGTGTGTGTGTGTGTGAGAGAGAGAGAGAGAGAGAGAGAGAGAGAGAGAGAGAGAGAGAGAGAGAGAGAGCGCGCGCGCGCATGCGCAAGCACGTTGGGCCCAGCCCTGCCCTGTCAGCCACGAGAGGGGTTTTTCACAACGTTGTGCCGCGGCACGTCGTGAGCACCTAGTCGTGGTGAGCGCTCGTTACAGTGGCAGATGCTCAGCAGCCTTGTCACGGGCTGCGCATGCGTCTCACCCATCCCAACCTCACGACACCCTCAGGAGGTAGATCTTACCTGTCACCTCCATTTTATAGATTGGGGCAACCCAGGCAGGAAGAAATCAGTAATTTGCCCACATTCTTGTCACTCAGTAAGCGGCAGAGCCAGGACATGAAGCTGGATGGTCTGACTCCGGGGGGGTGTCTCACCCTGTATGGTGGCGTCTGCTGAGCGCTGGGCCTGTGGGTGCTGGGTGTGCCGGGCTTCACGGTGGGGACCGAGCTCGACATCCAGTTCAGGCAGACTCCCAAGGAAGTGTCATTCTGACAGAGACCTGGGGGGTGAATAGGAACAAGCCCAGTAAAGGGGGCAAGGCAAGGTCCGGGCAGGTGTGAGGACGTGACAGAATAGGAGCCTGGAGGGACTTGCCTTGTGACCGGTGGGGTGGCACGCGGCGAGGCCGGGGCAGGGCGCGAGGAGACTGGAGGTGCTGGGAGCGGTGGGCCTCACGGAGACGGGCAGAGACCAGCCTCGCTTCCCAAACCACGGGAAGCCGTCTGGCTTCCTTCGGGGCCTGCCCCTTCTCTGCTCGCTGATGCCAGCTGTGTCCAGGATCGTGGTGACAGACAGGCTCACTCCCAGGAGCGCTTCCAGGGCTCTGGCCTGTCTCAGTCCCCTGGCGGGGCATGCGTGGACTCCATCTCCTGTTTCTCCACTAAGTGTCTCTTTGTCAGGCCAAAAACAATTTCCCACCATCCACGAGGATGATGCGTCGTCCATGCTGGGCTAAAAAAGGCATGTTATTTTGCCACTTAACTCCGGGATGTCCTCCATGGAGAGCAGTTAGAAAAGCAACACCTCCGTTAAATGTACGGCTGACCCTTGGACAGCGTGGGGGTTAGGGGCAGGGACCTCGCCCTGCAGACAAAATCCGTATATAACTTTTGACCTTCCAAAACTTAACTGCTCATAGCCGACTGTTGACCGCAAGCCTTACTGATAACATAAACAGTCAATTCACATGTATTTTGTACGTTATATGTATTATTATACATTAATACTGTATTTTTACAATAAGCCAGAGAAAAGAGAATGTTAGGATGATCATAAGGAAGAGAAAATATTCCGTAAGCGGAAGTGGATCATAAAGGTCTTTATCCCAGTTTTCACGTTGAGTAGGCTGAGGAAGTGGGGCTGGGTCCTCTGTCTCAGGGGTGGCAGAGGCAGAAGCGGGGTGGGGCGTGGGGAGGCAGCAAGATAGGCAGGCTCGGCCGGGCGCGGTGGCTCACGCCTGTGATCCTAGCACTCTGGGAGGCCGAGGCAGGTGGATTGTTTGAGCTCAGGAGTTCAAAACCAGCCTGAGCAAGAGCGAGACCCCGTCTCTACTAAAAATAGAAAGAAATTAATCGGACAACTAAAAATATACAGAAAAAATTAGCCGGGCATGGTGGCACATGCCTGTAGTCCCAGCTACTCGGGAGGCTGAGGCAGAAGGATCGCTTGAGCCCAGGAGTTTGAGGTTGCTGTGAGCTAGGCTGACGCCACAGCACTCTAGCCCAGGCAACACAGTGAGACTCTGTCTCAGAAAAAAAAAAAAAAAAGATAGGCTCGCTTGGTGTGACTTTATAAAACGCATCGTAATTTCTGTCTGACTTTTTTGTTTTTTCATTTTCCTAAAGGTGTTTCTGTACAGTACCAATCCTCCTTCCACCGAGGGCTTTAGTTTCGGTGCATGTGCTGTTGAAGGGTCCATAGACGTTAAAAGCATCTGGAATAATCGGAACCTTCTGCCAGAATGGCTAATGCGTCTTCCTCCTCATCGCCTGGCACTGGTTTGGAAGCGTTTGGTGGAGATCATCAAGTTGTCTTCTGTTCATTCTCCTGGTGTGGTGTCTGTGAGCTCTTGAATTTCTCCGTGTCTTGAAAGCTTTCACCCCCACCTTCTTTGCCGTATCCACAGTCCCTTTCGTGACTTCCTTGATTGGCTCTGTCGTAAATCCTGTGAAGTCATGCACAGCATCTGGTCGCAGTTTTCTCCTGCAGGAATTTATCTCTGCAGGCTCGATGGCTTTTGTGGCTTTTTCTGAAACAGCAGAGGCAGCTTCAATGGTGGAATCCTTCCAGACTTCCATAGTGTTCTCTCAGCCAGGGTTCTTCTCCATAGCGTTGACAGTCCTGTCCACGGAACACCGTGTGTGACGTAGGACCTTAAATGTCCTATGACCCCATGACCTGGAGGCTGAATTAGAGACACTGCGTTTGGGGGCACGTAGACCAACGGGCCTTTGGTGCTGAACTCATGGCGTTCTGAGCGGCCAGGGGCATTTCCAGTATCAAGAACTGTAAAAGGCAGTCCCTGACTGGCCAGGTTCTTCCTGACTCCAGGGACAAAGCATCAGTGGAACCAATCCAGAGAAAGGGTTCTTGTCCCGCCTTCTCGGCTGTTGTGCAGCCAGCGGACTGGCAGCTGCTGTTTATCTTTCCCTCCAAGGCTTGGGGATTAGCAGCTTTGTAGATAAGGGGGTGGTGATTGCAAACCCAACTGCGTTGGCACAAAACGGCAGCAGGTAGCCTATCCCTTCCTGCTTTAAATCCTGGCTCACTTCTCTCCCTTGCTAATAAATGCTCTTTGTGGCCTCTTTTATTTTCATCTGCATTAGAAACCTGTTAGGAGGTGTCCTTTCTCCTCAGTGACTTTCTTAGTGGCATCTGGGAACCTGTCTGCTGCCTCCTGGTCAGCAGAGGCCGCGTCTCCTGTTATCTTGACATTTTAAAAAGCAAACCTCTTTCTAAAATTGTCAAACCATACTTTACTGGCATTAAATTCTCTGGCTTTAGATCCCTCTTCTTCCTTTATGCTTTAAGTTGTCATATAGTGACTTCACTTTTTCTTGAGTCATATTAGAGTCCATAGGGATGTCTTTCTTATGGCAATCCTGCACCCACGTAAAACCTGCATTTTGAACACGATGTGTAAAGGTATTTTGCAAAAAGTGCAAGGTTTTCATGCCTGCTGGGGTAGCTGTAACAGTGGCTTCACAAATTTCCTTTTTTGTTTTTTTTGACAATGGTCCTCAGACTGGATTTATTTATCTTTTCGTTTGTTTGGTTTTTTTGAGACAGAGTCTCACTCTGTTGCCCGGGCTAGAGTGCCGTGACGTCAGCCTAGCTCACAGCAACCTCAAACTCCTGGTCTCAAGCGATCCTTCTGCCTCAGCCTCCCGTGTAGCTGGGACTACAGGCATGTGCCACCATGCCTGGCTAATTTTTTCTATATATTTTTAGTTCACCGAATTTCTTTCTATTTTTAGTAGAGATGGGGTCTCCTTGCTCAGACTGGTTTCGAACTCCTGACCTCGGGCGATTCTCCTGCCTCAGTCTCCCAGAGTGCTAGGATTACAGGCGTGAATCACCGCCTGGCCTGGATATATTTATGTTGAAATGGCTACAGCTGCAGACCTCAATCTATGGCACATATTGAGCAATTCTACTTGTTCTTGGAACGTCATGGCTTTGCTTCTTGGGAGCACTTCCAGCATCGCTGGTAGCACCTTGTTTGCGTCCCGTGGTTATTCAGGGTTTGTGGCATCATGAAAAATACCCAAGAACCGAGAGAAATCACCTTTTACTGTGATATGCAGTTTACTGGAGAGACAAACTGCCCGCTGGGGTGATTCGCGTCACAGTGTTTCAAGCGGGTACTCACAGCACTTGAGGTCACCACGGCAGCACCAGGAGGTGGCTGCGAGATTATTACACTAGCACAGGACGCTGTACAGGTAATTTTATGCAGTTACGGTTTAATGCTGCATCTTTATATTCGTTTACATTTCTCACCACAGAATGGTACCATGTATGGTCTGTGTTTGTGTGTGTAAGTTTTGATAAATTTTAACTTTTTATAATAGATTTGTGCATATTTTATGGTAGTAAATGATAAAATAGACTAGTATCTGCATATATTTTATGCGGATATTCATTACATATCTTTTTCTTAACTTTTTCTAGGCTATGTGGTTCATCTGAGAGTTTTTTCAAATTGTTGCATAGCTCCAAAAATTTTTCCAGTGCATTTACTGAAAAAAATGTATAAGTGGCCGCGGGCAGTTTAAACTGGTGCTGTTCAAGGTGACCCTTTGACGTGTGTGATGAGACAAAGGGGCTAGGAGGTAAGGAGGGTCCCCCCTCGTACTGAAAGTTCTCCCCAATAGGTTCTTGGAAGCTACACCTTTAAGCAAAATGACAAGCAGCAGGTCCTCAAATAACATCGTTTCTTTCAACATAGTTTCCCTGTAACATTGAGGAGGGAAACAAATTGGTTTCCTCATACATGGGTTCGCCTAAAGCTGCAGTTTCCGTGAACTTACCCTAGTGTTAAGTTAGGACTTCCCGCGGCTTTCTGCTTCTGCCTGCTAGTGTCTGGAAGCTAAAGGGTGAGGAGTCCCAGAGCCAGCGCTCACCTTGGCGGGGACGGCCGCAGAGGGACAGAAGGTGGGGCTGGGGTGCAGCTCTCCCATCACCCGTATGGGGACTTGGAGCTCAGTATGGTCATCTGGAAGACAGGAGCGGTGACACTCACACCGCAGGCTTTGATGGGAAGTTCACGTGGGACAGTGAGGATCAAAGAGTGTCCTAGACGTGCTGCACGGAGGTCACGTGGCAGCCCTCGCTGGTAGACAGCTTCGCGCTGGGTCGGGAACGAATCAGAAAGGAGGTGCGCAGTGGGGCGCGCTGTGCTCTTCTGCTGTGTCGTTTTGCTCCACCCCGTAAACGTCGCCAGGACCCTCCATGCTTAGGGTGGGGCCCTAAGCTGATCCGAATGGACTCCTCCCTTCCAAGTGTAGGACCTAGCAGACAGAAGGTGCAAAACGTAATTTGTTTTCCCAAAGAATTTATTTTCTGTATGTTGGAGGAGGCAGAATGCCACGTGGAGGCTTTTGAAAGGAGTGGGTGAGATGATTTATTTACTCTGCATGTGTCCAGGGTGCAGAGGGCATGTGTTTGGGCTGCAGTGCCTGAGGTGACCTGGATGGCAAGGGGCGTCTCCCCTTGGCTGCTGCAGGATGACGGGGAGAATACTCTGCAGCAAGCCCTGTGAGTCCGGTACTTCGTTACAACGTTGCTCTCCTCGCTTGGGCACATGTCGTAGGGAGGTGCAGGCTTAGGGAGGTGCAGGCTTCGGAACCAGCATGCAGACGGCGAACCCTGGGCGTATTCCTTGGCCTCTGTTGCCTTCAGACTCCTGTCTTCACACCAGGTCCACTCCCACAGTAATTTGGTAAGAACGCTTTGTAAACTGTAAAGTGCTTTGTATGTTTACTTTCTTTGGAAGCCAGACTACAGGGAACTTTCCTCACCAGTGTAAGTAGCTAGGCCTGGGCAGGGGGTCCGGAGGTGGCATTTGTGTCAACGTTGATGGGGATGCAGCCAAGACAGATCAGAGGACAGAAAGAGCTCCAACAAGGCGCAGCAAAGGCCCTGGTGCAGGCGGCCTGGGCACAGAGGATAGTGAGCCAGGGGGTGGGGGTGCTGGATCTGGCCAAGGAGGCCGCACAGACCGTGGTCTTGCTCTGGCACACAAGTACCTTCCAGCTGGGCTCTGAAGTTTAAGAATACGTACTTAAATCTTGATTTGAAAGTTTGCTTTCTTATCATGGAAGAATAATAGGTGGATACAACAAGCAGACGAATTCCAATTCCCAGGGATTGGAAGCCTAGTTGGAAGACAGAGCCTGTGAGGGGTCAGTGACAGGTGGGCTTGTGCCTTGATGTGATGGAGATGATGTCACCGGAACCGACTGTTGACAATCACGTATTTTTGGGCAGTGCCCTACAATGGGTGGGATGGGTGGGGGTGTTGCCATAGGAATCGGGGAGCAGTGACGAGGCCTCGCTCTGCTGCAGGCCGGCAGTGCTGAGGTTGGGGCTGAGGTGTGGGGCAGCAGGTTGAGCCCTCCTTTCTCACGCAGTCGGCTCTTCGGCACCTGGGACTTCTCATTCCGGGTGTCATGAAGTTGTTCATGCAGAGCTGGTAGCCGTTCCTGCCAGCCACATTTGAAACTAACACACTCACATTTTCTCTGGTGCTGTGCTAGATTTGGAAGGGTTATTTCGAACAAGTGGTACCACCTGGCTTTGGTTCAGACCGTCCAACACTTTTTTGCCTGTGATGTTTGGGCACAGCACACAGGTGACCAGCAAAGTACAAATGTGTGGTGCACAGTGTCAGCGAGTACACAGGACAGTGGAGGTTTTTTTCACTTTTGTTTTTGTAGGTAGTACATACATAAGAAAAATCTGAAAAGCAAAGTAGGACCAATTCCCACCGTGAAAACTGAACCCTAGCGAACATCTTTGAATGTTCTTCCCATCTTTTTTTTCCTGTTTGTAGGTTGGCTTGATCATGTCACGTAGCGGTGACCCTGTTGTAGGCACAGCCTTCGCTCTCGGTGCAGTTTCTCACTTTCCTACGTGCTCTCTCTGGGCACAAGGGTGCTTTGTTCCTTGTTTAAAGTGTGGAGTAAAAGCACGTCATGGAAGTTCCCAGCCAGTGGGAGGAAGCCCGTACACAGCCGGGAGCCGGGTGGGGGGCAGCAGCGAAAGAGGCTTGCCGGGAGGCGCCGAGGGGACGGGCTTGTGCGCACGGCCAGCGGTGAAGCAGCCCGAGCCCGAGCGCGGGAGAAGGCGCGGCCGGGATCGGGATCTGCCAACACAGCGACGCCCCTGGAGCTCCGTTCTATTGCCGCGTCCTCTGCCACCTGCTGCAAGCTGGACGGGAGCGTGAACTGCTCTTCCTACTCCGTGCAGTTTCAGGCTCTGGAAAGACGTGACCTGTGCATCAGGACAGTCGCTGTGATGTTTCTCCATCTGTTCAAAGTGGCCCCAGGCCGTGAGCTGTTTCACGTAGCCAGCGTAAGTGGGAACGATGTTTGGTCATTGTTTGTGAAAGGCATTTCTTCTTCTTCTTCTTCTTTTTTTTAATTACAGAGGAAAAAGGCTTGTATTCTAAGCAAAGGTTTTCACCCTAGGGTGAAAACCAGCAGTCACTGAATTGCTGACACCTACCGGCCTCGCATTTGTGTAGCGTCCAGTGGTGCTGCGTCCTCGTCTTCCAGGCGTGTTTTTAGCACAACCTCTGACATCTTGGATCATAGCTGGCACTCATAGGAAACTCATTTTTTCTCTTTTTACTTGATTTTTAGTGAAATTACTGATTAGAGCCATGGTAATGGATCAGAACACAAGACAAGGAAGAGCCTTGTCAGCACCTCAGGGACAGGCAGATGTGCTTCCGGTTCAGAGCCCCCCAGCTACTGACCAGGAGACTGTGCTGGAAGGTCGTCGGGTGGCACATCTGGGTCTCGCCAGCGCACCGGCCTCTCCCACGGTGCTTGTGTATACTCTGCTGCTCTGTGACCCTGCAGAGGTCACTAGGCCGAGTGCTGGCCCCTGGTCCTCATGCCATTGTGCCTCCTTTGGCCATCCCCATGTGGTCCCAGGGTCTAGGAGAGACACCTGTGGGTGAGGAGCCATTGGCAGTAGGATCTAACATCCAGGAGGAAGGGCATAGGTCTTCCAGAAAGAAAACCTGGCTGGTTACCTTGGGGGTGCCGGGGATTCAAGCTCGAGTATCACACGCCCCTTTCCCACGTGGACCACACTGCCGGGTCGCTGTGAGGGCAGGTCTCTCCCTACAGAAGTGTCCCGGCTCGCAAGTGAGGGGCGGTGAGAGATGGCACCCCACCGTTTGGCTGCAGCCTGGCGGGCTAGTGCCTTCAGGTTGTGGTCGTTACGAAGGGAGGCAGACGCGCCTCACGAGCCTCCCAGGGGTAGCACCCACACCACCTGCAGCGGCTCCCCAAAACACGAAGACGCAAGTCTCAATCCAAGTACCAGTTTACAGAAATCCAGGGGCCAGGGGTGCACTGGGCAAAACCCAGAGTGGGAGCGGGCAGGACAGGAGCTGAGTCTGTAGGTGGGTGCCGGGCAAGGGGCGCTGAAAGGCCAACCCACCAGCAGCAGCTCATGGCCTGACTGGGGTCCGGATTCAAACACGCTGTAAACGGAAATGAGACGGGGAAAGTTTAACCTTGACTAGATCTCTGATGCTGTCACGGAGCGTGTGGTTGGCTGTGAAGATGGCAGCGCAGCCATGTTGGGAAAACAAGTCCTCATCTCTTAGAGAGACACAGGGTCTGTTTCATCAGGAAATAAAAAGTGCTACCTGCGATCTGCTTGCAGATCATTCTGGAAGTGGGTAGAGATTTCAAGCCATGAGCTGATAATCGTTGACACTGAGATGAGGGACACGTTGGGGGGGGGGGTGTTCTGTTTTTATCTCTATTTATATGTTGGAAATTTTACATAATCAAAACTTTAAAAACTGTTCTTTTCATCTCCTGAGAGTGGCACACGTGTTCCAGGGTTGTGGGAGGCGTCTTGGGATAGTAGCGGAAACCACTTCTTATGTGTGTGCAGAACAGTGTCTTTGACTGGGGGGACCTGGGCCGGAGCTGCCAGGGCCTGCTCTCCTGGAGTGAGCACGTGGGAATGTTCTAGCTAAACAGCCTGGACCACATCCCATTAATTTGCAAGTGCTTGGGTGTCTCTGACAAAGGGCCACTGACAGCCGCTTCTGTTACCAGCTCTTTCATCCATCAGGATGTTGTGTAATTAGGAGACCGAAGCCTCCTAAGCTGCCGAGTGATTTGCAAGTTCAGCACAAAACAGTTTGCTGTTAAGGTCGGTGGTGGAAGATGCGTGGCCCTGTTGGTTGAAATCTCGTTCCTCTTGCCTGGCTCCACTCACAAGTGCTGTGTCTCGTGAAACGGCTTAATATGCACGACATGAGGGGGGCACGTGGGCTGATTTCTCACGAGGCTGTGGCCTGGGGTCTGGGCTGGGGTCGCTGGGTCTGGGCCGCAGGGAGGCCTGTGCCCACCACGCTGAAAGTCACACTCTTGCTTTTCAGACTGGGCCACCGCCATCCGCGTGGCTGCTCTGGACTGTGCGGAAGAAAAGAACCAGGACGTGTGCCGCACCTACGACGTCCACTTCTACCCGACCTTCAGGGTAAGCCTCGGGCCGGGGTCTCTGGCCTGGCCCTGCCTCTTGTCACGGGGGCTTCTTTCGGGTTGAAATTCACATATTTGTAGTCTAGATTTTTAGCATCTCTTGCTGGGCTGTGAAACTTGTTTATCTATCACTGGTCACCTTTTTGTCGCACCCTGTTGAGCTGTAGAAGTCTCCTGCAGGACCGTCCGCGCACACGGCCCTCGCTCACGCACAGGGTGGTGACGAAGGCCTGCGTGCAGGCATTGAGCGTGGCCCTCGTAGTGCTGGGCCTCTCCTCGGAACACGCACGCGCGCGCGCACACACACGGTCCCTCAGAGTAGAGCAGGGCGTGTTAGATGCCCAGCGTGAGTGTCCCCAGCGGCAGCGTCTGTCCCCGCAGGCAAGTCTATACCTGTTTCTCCCACTAGGGGGCAGAGGTAACCGTGACCCCGTTGCAAGTCGCGTACATGGTGTGTGTACACGTGTGTACAGCCGCATGCCTACACAGAGCACTTCACAATGACATCGACCTCTCCAGGCACATGTGGCGCCTTTGGAGGCCATTTCTAAGGAAGCTTCACGATCCCTAAACTTTTCCAGCCCTGATGTCTGTGCTTTGTGCAGTTTCCTGACAAGGTGGCTTTTTCCCCTCTGGTTGGGTTGTTGTGTTGCCAGGTGACGCCACCTGTGGCCCTGCCATCTGGCACCAGGCTGGGTGGCCTGTGCCCAGCCCACTGAGAGCCTGTGCTTGTCTTCTGTCTCAGGTTCTCTTGCTTGTGCTGGTGTGTGAGTGCGTCAGGACTGAGTCCTGTCTTTGCTTCAGTGTCACATGCGGGTCATCTGTAAGCTTTGGGGTCTTCTTTCTTTTGCTTCACGTGACGTCGCCCAGGTTCACCGTGATGTTGATGTTGTGAGGTTCATTGGACCTGTGTCCTGTGTCACTCTAGGGAGCGATGCCCGTATCACTGCCCGGCACAGACTCTGCCTGGCTGGTGCTACTTTGAATAGTGCCGCTGCGGACACTCCCAGGCACGGGAGGAGCCCTCTGGGTCGGCCTGGGGGAGAAGCCGCAGGACCAGAGAACCTGGTCTGGGCAGGACAGACCTGCAGCGTGGGTGGTGTCAGGTGGCTTTATGTTCGCCACGGAGTGGGCACAGCATGAGGCACACGGTGGTTTCACTTGCATTTCCTGGTGACCTGTGGCGGCCAATGTGCCTGTGTGTGTGGGCCACAGGTGTCACTGTCTGTGAACGCCTGTGCCTGCCATCGCCGTCTCCACGGGGGTCTTCTGTGCTTTCTCCCTGATTTACAGATGCCCTTTGCGTGTTCTCAGTATTAGACTCTGCTTCAGCCATGGGTGTCGGGCATATCTTCACCCAGTCGCGATGTCTTTCCACTGTCTGCAACGCGTGCCTTTTCATCTGCGCAGATACTCCACTGTCTCTCATCCTCTCCAAGTCTTTGTGTTGTCACAGCTGACCATTAGGACACCCGTGTGATACCGAGAGTCAGGAAAGTGTCATCTTTTATGACCCCAGCCCCTTGCGGGGTCTCGCTGCTGGCCCTGCTGGGTCAGAAATGTGGATGGCAGAACCCTGCCTGGCCCTGCCCTCGGCCTACTTGTGTGTCGCCAGGAAGCGCTGGTGTCCACACAGACGCTGGAAACGTGTGTTTGTCAGCAATTCGTGGAAACTCTCTGGAGGAAGTTGACTAAAGCGCTCTCTTTAAGATGGTGGTCATTTTGTTGTGTAAATATTAAACATATACACAGACACCCGTGCAAGGCTATTTCTTATTTGTTTTGTGTTTTTCCTCTTAGTATTTTAAAGCATTTACAAAGGAGTTTACAACTGGAGAAAATTTTAAAGGTAAGGACACAGCATTATATTTCAATCTCTTAGATTCACCTCATAAACCTATTAAAATAAAAATGGTCTCAGCAGACCAGAAAGCTCACTGGCCAGTTCTCCGGGGCCCACGCCGGCACATGTGCGTCGGCGCTGCCCTTCCTGCCTGTCTGTCCTTTAAGAGTTCAAACAGTAATTCAATGACAATTTTTTATTTTGTGTTTTACCTTGCATGGCAAATGTGGTAGTGAAGTTTTTTTTTAATTGAAAAAACATTTGGAGAAGCGCATGCGTCATACACAGGTGGCCGATGAACTTTTACAAACGAGCCCGCCTAGGCGAGCAGACCCCGCAGGGCAGCACCACAGAGTGGTTTTGCCAGTGCCTGCTGGTGTGGGTGGATCCCAGAGCCTGGCCCCTCCGTGCGTATGTGAGGCCTCCTGTCCCTGTGTCCTCAGCCCGCTCGTTCTCACTCCCTGCTGTGCAGTCCCCCTGGTCCCCACTGTGCGAATCACCTCTGTCTGCCCCACGCCTGCCAAGGGCCTCGTCACACCCAGCTGGGATTACTGAGGATGGTGCTGCCAGCCTGCCCCTGTGGTTTTTGGGCCCTGGGTGGGGCAAGGCTGCCAGTCCCCGGGTTGGCATCTGCTCGTGAGGGCAGACACAGGGAGACACAGCTGTGACAGTGGCATGTTTCCCCAGGACCCAACAGAGAGCTGCAGACGGTCAGACACACGATGATTGACTTCCTGCAGAACCACACGGAGGGGAGCCGGCCTCCGGCGTGCCCACCTCTGGACCCAGTTCCGTGAGTAGCTCCGTGAGAAAGGCGGCGTGTTATGACTCAAATTCAGTGTTGTGAGATACAGGTTTGCACTTAGTGATACGGCCACTGGCATACGGTGGCCAGCGCGCTGCTGCTGAAAGCACTAAAAGCCTCTTTTTTTCTCTTAAAAGGCCCAGTGACATTCTTTCTCTCATTGACAACCGTGGTGGCCGTTATGTGGCTATTTTATTCGAAAGCAGCAGCTCCTACCTTGGACGAGAGGTACTGCATCTGCTCTAGTCGCTGCCACCTGGTGCAGCGGGGCTGGGGGCTGTGTTACACTCGCGGGAGTGGCAACCGCTGCGGCATCGTTTGTTGAACTCACGGTTTAGTTCTCATTAGTTATCGGAATCATAGTTTGTGTTACTCAGCTAAGTCAACTGCTATTGGTAGATTAAGTTATCAGTAGATTAAGTTTGCCTTGGAGGACAAACCTTGGTGGGGTTCGGAAGTGCAGCCTGACCCTGAGTTTGAAACTGAGAGCGCTTTGCAAAAGAGCAAGTTTGCTTAGCATGCTGGATCTTACCTTGAGGTCATTCTTTATTTCGTACACATTATTTCCAAGATTTTTTTCTTTGCTATACTCGGAACTCCGTACATTTTTTGCGAAATCCAAAATTCAGTGAAACATTGTTTGTGTCGTGAAACGCTGTTGTGCTTCCATTTCACACACACAGCGCTGAAGCCTTCGCCTTTGACACAGTCTCAGCCACATCCAGGGGCCAGACCCAGGGCCGGCCAGCTGGACCTGGTCAGTGCCCACCGTCTCCTCGGAGACGAGAGAGGTCTTGCCTGCCCATGTGCACGCTCAGCCCTGACCCCCACTCCTCTTCCTCTTCCTCCCTGCTACTTGGCAGGAGCACCCTGGCTGCCCTCCCGGCGCCTCACCGCCCCTCCCTGTCCCAAGCTTGGTGGTGACATCCCGCCACCATCTCTGTGAGTAGCCAGGATTCTCTGTGGAGGGACCAAGGAGCCACTGGAGCATGTCATCCTCCCAGAGTCCCAGGGCCTCCTAGTGAGCTTGCTGTCTCCGGCAGTGCCACCCCCGTGCACACACATGGGCACACGAAGACCAGAAGCAGAGCCTCCCCCCACTCACACTGCATGTTGGCGCATTCAGGGCAGCCAGGCTCTGCCCGCCAAGGGGGGTGCTCTTCAGCACAGGCAGAGTCCTGGGGTGGCCTAGAGCAGTGGCCTGAGCATGCTGATCAACTTTTAGCCAACAGGTGCAGTTCAGAAGAGGCACGGTCTGCTTGGAGCATACCCAGCTCACAGTTAGCCAGGGCCCTCGATCCAAGAAATGGCGGGTTTTGCTGACACAAAAGAGAAGTAAAGAGAAGTGGGCTCTGCATCTGAACATGGTGCTGGGCCACACAGGGTTTGTTCTAGATCCTGAGATGCCACTCCTGTGGTCTCTGCCATCGAGACCCCCATTGCAGCATCTTCAGCCTCAGCGGGACTGGACAGGTGCAGCTCACTTAGGGAGGGACAGGCGCCCTGAGGCCTGCTGCACCGTGGGGCTGTGTCGCTCCCGGGGGAGGGGCCGCTGGCCTTCCAAGTGCGCGTACTCGCCCGCCTGACCTCACGGCCGTGCCGCGGAGGAAAACTCGAGGCTGTTGGGGCGTAGCTGACGGGTGGTGAAGGTACTTACTTGACTGATGTGAATTTTGTGGAGGATACACTGGTTCAAAAAAGTAAAAAGTTCATCGATAAATGTTTTCTTCAGTAGTCTGTAAAGTTGCGAAATGAGATGGTAGTTTCTGCCCATGGGCGTGCATCTCGTTCAGTTGCCTTAAAGTGCAATAAAAGACACTGTATTAAGATGCAAATGGTGGTCTTGCCGGTAGAAGGATAAATGTAGATTTATTCCAAACCATATTGTTTCTAATTTCTGTGAGCATAATGCTTTCGTGCTTTTGTTAACACGGAAGATAGAATCACCTGTGACACCAACCCCGTTGGTTCCATGTGGAGGAAGGCCACTTTCATGGTGCGTTCCATGCTTACAAGGACCCTCTGGCAGCGCACTTTTCTCTTAATGATTTTTGTCTTGTTTTATTTTGTTTTTTAAGAGGCAGGGTCTTGCTCTGTTGCCCCAGCTAGAGTGCAGTGGCATCAGCCTAGCTCACAGCAACCTCAAACTCCTAGGCTCAAGAGATCCTCCTGCCTCAGCCTCCCAAGTAGCTGGGACTACAGGCCTGCACCACCATGCCCGGCTAATTTTTCTTATTTTTTTTTTTTAGAGATGGGGTCTTGCTGTGTTACCCAGGCTGGTCTTGAACTCCTGGGCGCAAGGGATCCTCCCACTTCGGCCTTTCCAGTAGATGGAACTACAGGTGTGAGCTGCCACACCTGGCCTTTTTTTTTTTTTTTTTTTTTTTTTTTTTTTTTTGTAAAGATGGGGTCTCAGGATGTTGCCCAGGCTGGTCTTGAACTCCTGGCCTCAAGTGATCCTCCCTCCTCTGACTCCCAAAGTGCTGGGATTACAGACGAGAGCCACTGCACCCGGCCTCTCTTGATGATTTAACGTCCTTGTGTGTGAGGGGTTGCCTGTGAGGTGTATGTCTACACGTTGTGGTATTTTCTGAGAAAACGGCCTTTGTCAGTGAAAGTGACATTGTCTTCTCATTCCTCAGGTGATTTTAGACTTGATTCTGTATGAAAACATCGTGGTGACCAGAGCACTGGATGCGGATAAAGCTCTTCTGGAGAAACTTGGTGTTTCTTCAGTCCCTTCGTGTTACTTGATCCACCCAAACGGGTCACACGGATTAATCAACATGTAAGTGTTAGTCGGCAACATCTGGGGGACCCAGGAACCTTGTGCAGTGTTGAGTCGCAGGGCAGAGATCAGAGTGCACGGGGCCAGCCCGGCCCAGCCACGCCCCTCCCTGGGCGGATTTCAGCCCCGGCTCCTGGCTCTCGGGTGTTATTGATCATTGTCAAACCTCCTCTGCGCCAGGCTCTGGGCTCGAGGTCAGTCCGTGTCTGCTGGTGGCTGGGAAGCTCACTTGCCCCCGCCCTGCAGAAAGAGAGCTGAGGACCTCGTGTGCCCTTTGCCTCTGCAGCGAGTGCCTGTGTGCCCCTAAGATAAGCCCAGCTGAGCAGCAGAATAAAGCTGGAAAAAGCAAAGTAGACGAGAAAGTTAAATAACATTCTGAGGCTGGAGGGGAAACCTGTGGCAGCTGCTCTGGTCCTGTCCTCCTCACTGCCGTGCCCTGGGCCGGGCTGCCCCCTGCCCCTGGCCCAAGGCCCCGTCATTAGCAGCTTGTAGCGTGCGCTAATGAGCAAGTCGCCATGTCCAGCACCTTCTAGGTACAGGGGGTGCTGCAGTGGGAGGACAGGATATGTTTCCTACCTCCTGGGGCTTCGAGTTCAGCATCTTCCAAGATTGGTTCGGGCCGTGAGGGTGCCCTACCCAGAAGCCCTGAACACAGAGTAGTTGCCTAGGTAGAGTTCTATTCTTTTAAGAAAGAAAACGCTGGGATTCAGTGTAACCAAGGAGGTCAGTGAGCTCCTTGGGTGTCTGAGCCCTGGGAACGTGGCCTGCGGCAGTGCGGCCCTCCACAGCTACCCTGAATGGCCACCAGATGTTTAGCATTAAAAGTGTCATGTGTACAACTTCTTAACATAAAGTAATATTTTATAGATACTTTACTATTTTTACAAATAACACTGCCACATGCTCTCTTTGGAAATTGCGAGGAGCTCTGAGTTTCAGAGGAAGTTCTCAGTGATGGTGGGACTGCGTCCTCAGAAGGCCACCTCCACCCTCTCCAGGCAGGGCCAGCACTGCAGGGAGCTCAGGGAGCTGGCCTGGGGGGGGCCCCCAGGCCCCGACTTCCAGATGCCCACTCAGAGCTGGCAGATTGCGGGCACGCCGGCGAAGGCTCTTAGGCTTGGCGAAAATCTCAGTCTGAATAAAGCTGATCTTGGCAGATGCTCAGACCAGCTTTATGAAACGTCTTAAGGTCCCCGCCAGGCATAAACGAATCATAGCACTTATTACAAGTGGGCCAGCGATTATCTGTGGATTTGGTTCAGGGCGTCTCATCCTCTCAGGTGGAAGCTCAGCCCCTGGGGTCCGGGCTGCAGCGTTGTGGTCACTGCCTCTCCCACCCATCCCCCGGCGAGTGCTGGGGAGTGAGTCGGGGGAGCTTTCCCAAGTATGGAGATGGGAGTGGGGACTAACTTTGTGACTCGGTGACGCTTCCCCCTTGGCCCTCTCCTTTTGCACAGTGTGAAGCCTCTCCGATCGTTCTTTTCCTCGTATTTGAAGTCACTGCCAGATGTGAGGAAAAAGTCACTTTTCTTGGCCGAAAAGCCAAACAAAGAAGAAAATTCCGAAACGGTAGTTTGGAGAGAATTTGACAAGCAAGTATTCCTCCTGGACTGGCGCTCGGGGGGCTGAAGGTAGACGCAGGGGCTCTGCGTGTGCAGGGCAGCTGGCTCCCCTCCAGCCCGCCGCAGGCCACCCGGAGACCCCTGCGGCCCTGGGAGTCCTGGTGGGGTGGGGTGGGATGGGGCGGGGCGTCGAGGAGAGGTGGGTGGCCTGACTCTGCCGTTCCTCCCAGGTCCAAGCTGTACACGGCTGACCTGGAGTCGGGCCTGCACTACCTGCTGAGGGTGGAGCTGGCAGCCCATAAGTCTCTGGCGGGAGTGGAGCTGAAGACACTCAAGGACTTCGTCACTGTCGTCGCCAGGGTGCGGGCTGTTCTCGTCTGGGCTGGGTGTGGGCGTTGGGCTCTGTGAGGAGCAGGTGTCTGAAACACTTGTCTTTTGATGGGGTAATCGGCCCATCTCAATCAGACACTCTGGGCTTTTCTCTCGGCTGCTCGAGTCTGCACTTTGGTTCAGCCAGCATTTCCCCAGCGCGCCTGTGTGTCTGATGCCATTCTGAGCACTGGGGCTGGAGGCTGGGGAATTGCGGCTTTCGGGTAGACGGTGGGCATGTGGAGGGTGGAGGGCTTGGGCAGGGGGGCCAAGGGTGCAATCTGGGCACCGTTTGAAAGGCTGAGCTCTGGCTGCCTGGAGAGGGGACGGCAGGAGGCTGTGGCCGTCCCCTGCTGGGGGCTGGATGGACCTCGCCTCAGCAGCCTCTTCGGGGGCCCATGGACAGGGCAGGAGGCAGAAGCAGAGGCCGCAGCAACCCAGGTTCAGGGAGGGGTCCAGGGGCTCCACCCTTGGACCATCATCGCACAGATGTGGTATCTGAAACTGCTGATCGGGTCACCAAGGAGGGCAGAGATATGGCCCAACGTGGCTCAGGCCCTGCCACGCCCAGGGTCGGCTGAAGAGGATCGGCCAGGGAGATGGTTAGGGGAGCCTTGTCGGGCCCGGGCTATGGCCTTCCCCAAGCTGACCCCCAGACAGCCCAGCCCCGGGCCCACCCCCAACCCCTGCTGCTGGTTGCAGGAGGAAGCATCTTGTCTAGTGGTCACCAGGCATCATGCTGTGACCTAAATTGCTTGTATTGTCTAAAAGATAAGGCGGCTGAATTTTAAAAGATTTCTCTGGCCAGAAGTAAGGTCCCTTATAGAATAATGTATGTTCACCACTTTGGATTGTCAGAATTTACTTCTCCAGTAGGATTTTTGAAGCATAAAGGCACAGAATTTATGTCTCAAGGAGTAGTGGTGTTTCAGATTCACGTTGTTGGATGCTCTTTACCCACGGTGTCACTGAGAATCCAGAATTCTCCAGCTGGCCTCCTTTCCTTCAGAAAGTGTCCTGCTCGTCTGCCCGTCATGTTAGCACTGGACGGCGTGGCCCTGGCAGTGGCCGACAGCTGTCAGCAAGTCAGGGCTGCGTGCGCTCTCCCGCCCCCGCTGTAGCTGCGCATGGCTCTCCAGGTCTCACACACAGTGCAGGCGGCTCCTTAAGGCGGCAAGGTAGTGATAAATTATTCTTAGCGACTTTTCTAAAGTGTGCTTAAACGTCTGAAAGTATATTTTTTAGAGGGTAGTGGAGGAATTGGTAAAAAAGAAAAAGAATTTCAAAAAAAAAGAAGGTAAATTTAGTGCTGGTAGATTGGTAGTGGTGCCTCGTAGCGTAGGAGGGGACCCTGACTGAGCGGAGAGTGGGTTGTTTTGAGTCTGGCTGTTTTAATGCCATCAGTAAGAGTTTAGCTCAGGTTTTAAGTTCTTTTGGCAGTCTGTATTAGTGCTTTTAATGAGGCAGCATCCAATCAGGTTGCTTCTTAAAGGAGGACAGAACCCCAGGCTGTTTTAGCTGGATGCCCCACGCCCTCCACACAGCCGAGCAGCCAGCGACAGCACGGCCAGGGCGAGGGGAGCGGGCGAGTCGGAGGGCAGAGGCAGCAAGCCCTTGCCGGCTTGATACTGAGTCACACACTGGGACCGGTGGCCTGTCACTGTGAAGTGGCTGCCTGGCGGGAGCCAGGCGGTGGGGTGGGCTGGGGCATAGGGGTGGGCACAGGCGGTGCTGGAGAGATGCTGCCCGACGCCGGCCCCACGGCACCTTGGGTTTCCCACGTCTCACCAGGAACCCTGGTTCTTACGGAGGCCTCGTCCTCCGTCGGCCGCTGACTGATGGAGTCCATTTCCCTGCAGACGCTGCGCCGGTGCTGGCGGGGTGGGCGCAGGCCCTGGGGGAGCGCTTGGGCTGCAGGCGCCACTTCCCCCAGACAGTCTCTCAGGATGGGTCCTTGCTCGCCCAGCTGTTCCCAGGCCGACCGCCGGTCAGGAAGCTGTTGGAGACACTGCAGGAGTGGCTGGCCAGCCTCCCCCTGGACAGCATCCCTTACAGTGCCGTGCTCGACCTGGTCGACAACAAGATGCGGGTGAGCCCCGGACCCCTTCCCAGAGGTCAGGCCCTCGAACGCTGCGCTGTCCCGTCACCCCGCCCTGCGCCCCACAGCGCAGGGCCCTCCTTGCCCTCCGTGGCTGAGCCTGGCAGTTTATACACTGCTGTCTCCAGGAGATTTATATCCACCCTCTGTCTGATGTGGTGGCATCATGCTGGGACTTTAGGGACAGTTCAGCAGGCCAGGCGTGATGGCTCACGCCTGTAGTCCCAGCTACACGGGAGGCCGGGGTGGCAGGATCACTTGAGCTTGGGAGGTCCAGTCTGCAGTGAGTTAGGATCGCGCCACTGCACTCCAGCCTGGGTGACGGAGCGAGACCCTGTGTCAGAAAGAAAAGGGAAGAAAAGGCAGGATCTGGGGCTGATGGGAGTGTGGGGACACGTCCTGTGCAGCAGGACAGTTCACCAAGTGTTCTGGGACAGCCCATCCTGTGGAGGTAATTTGCCGAAGCAGTGCGGCACTAGGGTTTGTCTTTCGGTTTTAGTAAGCCCGTCTGGTCCCATACCTCAAAATTACCAAAAACACTGTATTCAGGGAGTGTGGTGGCCCTGCTGGAGCTGCCACCAGAGGCCAGGTGCCAGCAGGTGATTGTTTTTCCTCGAGGCCTGGGTGCTGCCTCCTGGCAGTCCCCACAGTCACGAAGCAGCAGCCCTTGGAATCGAACAGCAGGAGGCAAACCAAGCGTTCGGTTTGCCGGAACATTCCGGGGCAGCACACTCACCCCAGCATGGGCAGGTTGCTAGGAACCCTGGTCGGGGCGGCTGCTATGCGAGGCTCTGTCGGCTCCGCCAGTGACCCCCGGCGGCTGAGGAGCACGTGATGCCTTCACGCCGAGCTCAAGGTCACAGCAGTGCCGTGGTGTTTTCCCTCGTGACAGCTGGTCCCGGGCTCTTGAGCCCTCACAGGGGAAGGTTGGCAGAGCAGGAGGCTCGAGACCACCGCCCCGTGCAGGCGGAGGTGCCTGTCACCGAGCGGTGGTGGCGTCTCCTTGCTCATATGCTCCCGCCGTCCCCGCCCTGCCCAGGGGCTGCTGGAGAGTTGGACTTTTGACTCTTAGGCCTGTCACTGTAACTAATGCTAATTTAACAGAAAAGGTGGTGTCTTTGTGTTTAATGTTGCTGGTTTGTCAAGGCACAAACTCTTCCGCCCAGAGAGTGGAGAACACAGGCCACGCTTCCAGGGTTTGAGATCCCGCTCTGCTCTCAAGTTTGTTTTGTATTGAATTTAAATTTATGCGTGGTGATTTGTACAGATCTTACATGTACAGGTGATGGAGTTTTGAAAAATATGCAGTCCAATTGACGTAGGGGCAAATCTGAAAATTTTAACAATTTTCTTTTATTCTTTGTGGGTTTTTGTTTTCAGATTTCTGGAATATTCCTTACTAATCACATAAAGTGGGTTGGATGTCAAGGAAGCCGACCTGAGTGGAGGGGTTACCCATGCTCACTCTGGAAATTATTCCACACTTTGACCGTTCAAGCCTCAACCCACCCCAAAGCCCTGGCCGGCACAGGTAAGCCGTCCCGCACGGCCGGGGGCAGTGGTCTGCCTGACGTGTTGCCCAAGCTGGCACGTGCCAGGCACCATCAGGAGCACATGGGCAGGCTGGTCTGCCGTGTGTGAGGCAGCGTGTCGTCAGGGTGCGCGTGGCCCCTGCTAAGGAGAGGGTGTTGGTGTCTCCTCAGGATTGACCCGTGCGCGGCACGGCTGTGGCTGCAGGGGCAGGTGCGCGTGGCCGACCTGCAGGAAATAGGGGCGGGGGTGCTGGCCAGGACATTCTCTGCACGTAAACGCTCCTTTTTTGCTTTGAAAACAATAAGAGAATACGTGGGACAGGTCTGGAGAGGTCCTTGCCGGCTGTTGGTAGGAGCTGCTGCCAGCGCCTCACACGGGCTCCTCCATGGGCAGCTCATGTCCTGGTGGCTTCTTCGGAGCGAGCCCACGAGAGAGGCCACCCTCTGCCATGTTCTGCTCGTCCAAAGTGCGGGCTTGGCACACCCCTGCGGGACGGGCTCTCACCTCTCACAGGTGTGCACAGAGACAGCAGGCAAGCCCCGCTCAGTGACCTGCCACAGGACGTTAAAACAGCAAAACTCTGAAGTCAGGGTTAATAATTTTCAGTTCTTAGGAAATAATTAAAATCAAGATTACGTTTCTGTCTCTCACAGAACACTAAAACGTGGGCTGGGTTCTTACCGCTCTGGATGGTGCAGAGTGCGGCTTCCCCATTTGCGCATTCGGGTGCACTGATGTCCGTGTTACAGCAAAAGTGGAGTCTTTTGACTCACAGGCCAGTGTTCTTTCCAGTAAAATTGTAAAATTCTTTTACGGGTATTTTTTGGAGCATAGCAAGCTAACACAAAATGCTATGGCTTAAAACAACTGCCACTTTGTGTGAGGTGGCGCCTGGGGCCGGGCTGCCCCGGGCAGCTCTGTTAGCGCTGGGTCTCCCGTGGCCGTGGTCATCTGTGGCAGCTGGTTGGCCCAGGAGCCCCGGCGCCTGGCCAGGATTTGTGGTGGGGGAAAGAGATTCCACCTGTCAATGGGAGCATGGTGGGCGTGTGCCCAGCGGGGAGGCGCTGTGGCGGACATCCTGGGGAGGCTCCTGCCCTGGCCTTTTTGCGGTGACACTGGATGACTGCTCCTCAGGGTCTAGCAGGAGTGCGAGTGGGTTTTAACCTCTGATTCTTTTAAGAATCATACAGAAAAAAGAGTAGTATGTTTTTTGGGAGAAACCTTGGGAGCTCTGCGAACAAACTGAAATCAGAACGTTGACACTGCCTGACCTCATGCCGGCCAACCTTTTAAACCCTCTCCTGAAACATGAGCCTGTAGGATCCAAACCTCACGTTTACACAGGGGAAGTGCCATTGAGAAGGACTGTCCCGGCGCTGCGTCCTCACTCCTGCCTGCCCTGACAACACGTGCAGACGTGCACACGGGCTATAGCGCCGTGGGGCAGCGCGGTGGTGCCAGGGAAGGAAGCTGAGTCACCAGGGTGCCAGTATACCAATATAGGACCGATGCTGGCATAGTGAGGCGTGAGAGCAGCAGCCACCGGTACACGGTTAGAGAGGTCCTCAGCCCGCCTCCCTCTGTCAGCGTAAGTGGAGGCGATCTCCGAGGACTGTATCTCAGACAAAGGAATTGGGTCAGACAAGACCGTGGGATTAAGTGTGGAAGGTTTTTCTTCTCCTCATTGTAGTTTAAACCCCATCCACTGACGGCCTGCCCAGTCCTCTAATCCCCCCAGGTAGAGGTTTATGATTCTTGTCCACTTTAAAGATTAGGGTGGCCCTGGGCGTGCGGCGGTTTGTGGGGGAAGAGGAGGGGATTACCCGAGGACGCGAGGCAGATGTCTGGAGAGCCCGCACCGGCCTGTGGACGGGCTCCCGGCCAAGGAGGAGTTGGCACCACGCTTGACGGTCGCTGTTTCCGGGTAAAGTAAATGGCAACTGTCAGGGTTCATGGGAGACCAGACGCTTAGACGGGGCCTTTGGACAGCTGTCCCTCACAGGTAGAACCGCAACAGGCACCAGGCCTGCATCGGCGCATGAAGGAGACCCCCCAGGGGCCTGCTGTTGATGAAGATGGATTCATTCTCAAGAGCATGTCTTTTTTTGCGATATTTTGCCACATTTCTTTTAATGACGACATGTGATCTGTTTAGATCTCACGGGTCCCGGGCTCAGTTGTGCGACAGGGACTGCTGGGCCAAGCCTGCGCTGCCCCTGGGTTCTCTCAGGGCTTCTTCCAGTGCGGTGCCCACCGCCACCTCCTGCCTGTGGGGCAGGGCTGTTTTCTGGAAGTGTGATGTGTCACTCACACATGGTGTCTGTACTCAGGCACTCACTGTCTCGTCTGTCTGTTTTATATACAGTGACATAAACTCTGTGGCTTGTCGGTGCTGGAGTGTTTTCTCTTAAAACAGCCACGATTTGAGGTGGTTTGGCCTTTTTAGAAAGAGTGCAGGCCCTCACCATCTCTGCCTTGCTTCCCCCAGAAGGAGCCCTGGCAGCTGCCCAGTGGGTCACCGTCACTGCCCACCCGCAGAGGTCCTCATGGCACACAGCCGGGAGCAAGCCTGGAGTCACTTCCCGAGGCCACGTTCCCACGTGGCTCATGTTCTGCGAGGAATGGGGAACACACAGTGTTGTTGTCCCTGGGAGTTGCTTGTCAGGCAGGAGAAACGCACACAGCCAGCGGATCCCTTATTCTGAGGGAGTCACACTCTGGGTCATAAGGCCAAGGGCGGGGCAGCTTGGTTGGGAGGTGCGCTCCCGGAGCATGGCGGAGCCAGTGACGTGTAGGCCTCTGAGGGGACACGGGGCAGCCTGTGTTGCGTGTAGGGCATGGGGCCCCGCCCCCACCCGCAGGTGCCACCCAGGCTCTGGTTCTACTCCAGACAGGCTGACAAGCCAGTGTGAGCGACTCTCCTGCCTGTGGTGTCAGCGCGGGTCTTCCCTGTGCAGGCTTTGAGGACGACCCCCAGGCGGTGCTGCAGGCCGTGCGCAGGTACGTGCGCACCTTCTTTGGCTGTAGAGAGTGTGGAGAGCACTTCGAGGAGATGGCCACGGAGTCCCTGGACTCAGTGAAGACCCCGGACCAGGCAGTTCTCTGGCTTTGGAAGAAGCACAACGTCGTCAACGGCCGCCTGGCAGGTGAGGAGAAGCCACACCTGGGTCCCTGGCCCTGTGGGACAGAGTGGCGCAAGCCTGGCCATGGGTTGGCACAGCGCAAGGCCCAGCATGCACGGCGACGAGCAGGGGTCGTCCCTGAACTCCGGCAGTGCTCACGTGACCACGCTCTGGGGGCTGTGGCTGCCGTGGCGGGAGCTGTGGGGGGATCCCCCCAACCCAACCCCCTAGCTCACGGTCTCACTCGGGGCTTGGAGGAACGTGGTGGCTCTTTCTTCTCATTGTGCCCTTTGGTGGCCACTAAACCCCGGGTAAGTTTGACCCTGGACAACTAGGAATATATTTAATTTGGGGTAAGGAATTTTAGTGTCCTTAAAGTCTATTCTCAGACTGTGAACCAAACCTCTCCAAGTGATTTCATTTAGAAAAACTAAATGGGGCACATGTATCTTCTCAGAGTTAAGTAATTCAAACCACTCCTAAATCAATGGCAGATTAAATCAGGCTTAAAATAATTCCACTGAGAAATAAGTCTTAATAGAGATGAATAGGAAATGCCACTAAACTAGTGGTTTTTATTTAATCCACTGTATTATAAAACATATTACAACTAAAGCACTAAAGAAAATTGGTTTTCTTTGCACCCAGAGGTGACTGCTGTGGCCTGGGCCACACGGCTGCAGGCACCTTCCTATCTGCCGGGACTTGCTCCGTCACTGTCAGCTATGATGTTAAGGTGCTTCCACTGTGGCCCTAACACAGGGATTTCTCCACAATGCCTCTCGGATCCCTTCGCCCGCCACCTCACAGAGGCCCACGTGGTTATCCCCAGAGTGCACAGCTCCGAAGCAGCCAGGCCTAATGCCGGCCTGTGGCCCCAGCCTGCACGTGTCCCCACGTTGTTGGGCTGCAACCCGGGGTGATGGTGTCCCTTCTGAGTGTCCTGTGCGCCCCCCACCCAACCCAGCTCCGGCCTTTAGGTTGAGACCCAAACTCCCTGGAGGCCCCTCGGAGATCTCAGAGGGAGCTGCTGTCCAGGGCTGGCTCCATACGGCCTTACGTGAGGACGCTCAGCTTTAGGCCGATGACGCTCAGCCTTTGCTCTGTCCCCTCCTGGCTGTTCAGCACAGAATTGTCCACAGGGCGTCCACAGGAAATTGGCCAGATAAAGTGGGCCTCCCGTGCAGCACTGCACAGCCCTCAGAAGTGCCGTGGCGGACTCGAGTTCGGGAGCACAGGCTGGATGGGAGCCGAGTGCGAGTCCAGCTGGAACCGCATGGGCTGCTCTGTCGGGAGAGGCGCATGTGTGTGCGGAAGGCATCCACAGGCCCCACCGGCAGTGTCTCTGGGGGTAGAAGCAGGAGCAGGCTCTGCTTTGCACATCAGCATTTCTTAGTTTTTCTAGTAGTGAATATGTGTCACTCCTGAAATAGGTTTTGGAGATCTTTAGGGGATTTTTGGAGTCTGGGAGGGGCCGTGTGCCTGAAGCACAGTGGAAATGCTGGACAGCGAGTGCCCAGGCGGGGGGTGCTGCTGGCGGCCAGAGTGCTCTGGGCTTTGTGCAGCGGTGGACCTCAGGCACACCTTGAGGAAGGGCAGACAGGTGGGGCAGGGCCATGGTGGCAGGTGCAGCCAGCAGAGTGGCAGGTGGGCTGAGTGCACAGTCTCTCTCGCTCATAGGCTGGAGGTCGACACGTGCATGGGGTGCTTTAGAAAGATGCCTGGGACCCACAGGAGCAGGGTGTCATCTGGGCTGCACTGCAGGGAAAGGGTGGGAAGGGCAGGGAGAGGGACCCAGCAGGGCCCGGGGAGGAGGCCTATGGCCGGTGAGACTCGGGGGCCGCATGTGGACGGCGCCACTCCCGGTGCTGAAAGGCCTTCCTGCACTGAGACTGTCCCTTCTGCTCTTTCTAGGCCACCTAAGTGAGGATCCCAAGTTTCCAAAGGTTCCGTGGCCCACTCCAGACCTCTGCCCTGCCTGCCATGAGGAAATTAAGGGCCTGGACAGCTGGGATGAAGGCCACGTGCTCACGTTCCTGAAGAGGCACTACAGCCGCAGCAACCTCGTGGACACGTACTCTGTGGACCAGGGAGACCCAGGTGCAGGGGGAGCCCCGGCCTGGGGTGAGGAGGAGGAGGAGAAAGGACTCACTCCCCCAGAGAAGGCCCGTGGAGACCACGATCCCAAGAGCCTTCCTCCGCCCAGTGTGCTGGGTCCCGGACCCCGCCTGTCGGAGAGCTTGCACCACAGGCTGGACATAAAACACCAGGACCCGCACGCGTCCGGCGTCCGCAAGGAAGCCGAGGCAGCCGTGCCCTTCCTTGGGATCGGCTTCTCCAGCCTGGACATGAGTCTGTGCGTCGTGCTGTACGTGGCCTCGTCCTTGTTCCTCATGGTGATGTACTTTTTCTTCCGGGTGAGGTCCAAGCGATGGAAAGTCAAGCATTACCACCCGGCCGTGTAGCGGCTCCCCAGCAGCGTTAGCAAGATGGTGGACGCACCTTTGGAAAACAGCCCCGCCCCCGTGCCGCCTGCAGCTTTAACACTTATGATCAGGGATCTTATAAACACGCCAGACCTGGTTTCACATCAGATGGCACCTCTTGGCTTCCAGGTCCTCGTTTTACAAACGCTCTTCCGGGGAGAGGACTCCGGGTGTTCTTGTGCAAATATTTGCATTCCTGCTCCATTGTGGATCCTACGGCAAAAAGACTCCTGTGTTTCTACTTTCTCAGACCTAAGCAGAGGTGGGGAGTCCAGGCCCACCGGTGTTCCCCACCAGCTGGACTGGACTGAGCGCCCCATCTGTCAGGGCCTTGCTTTTGTATTTGGGGAAAAACCTACCTCCCCCACCCAGGCTGCTCTTGGTGACAGGACAGAGCTGGGAGCACAGGCGGCCTCCCAGCCGCTCTCTGGGCCTTGGCCCCTCGGAGCAAGCACGGTCCTCAGTGACTTGCCTGTGCTGTGTGCTTTTCAGTTGCTTGGTGGCTTCTACTTCAGCAAGGGGACACTTCGGGGGGCTTAGGGAGGTCAGATCCAGAGAGGAAGGTGTCTTAGTTTCCCGCGCTGCACAAGTGGTTGTCACTCCAAGGGAGGCTTGACTGTGCCAGGCCAGGAAGAGCCAGTGAGTTTGTGGCTTTGCCGCATTTCAAGAAATAACCCCAGAGGCCTTATGGAGTGGACTGAGGGTGAGGACGGTGGCCCATTTTATTCCTCAAAGGCAGCGCCTTTGTTTGCTAATCTGGGGAGCTGATGAGGGCCGTCCCAGTCTGCGGTCCCGGGGGCAGAGCTGAGCGCAGAGGTGGGAGGGGTGGTGAGGAGTGGTCTGCTCTGCTCAGTGCAGTCCCCAGGGAATCGTCTCCACAGGAGCCCTTTGTTGGCTGTTCTTCATCTGTCACCCTGGGAGGGACCTGCAGGTCCCGTGGCCGCACATGCCTGCCTCTGGGTGCTGGTGCCCTCTGCCAGGCTTTGCTTGCGGAAGCTGTTTGGGGAGGGTCCCCACGCAGGCACCAGCCTCCTGGGCGTAGGCCATGTTTTTTTTACCATTTAATTTAAACATGTTGTTTTAAAACCCAAAACATTTAGTGGTAAATTTGCCTCTGAAGACTTAAACAAAACAAATACACTATTTCTGGGAACATTTATACTGAGAATCTCTGTGGCTGTTGGCTTGTCTCATAAGCTTCATTGTATTTGGATAAAATACGCTCAGATGTATTTGTCTACCTGTCTGTGTGTGTGAGAGAGACAGAGACTGAGAGAGTCGTAGATGTTTTTTCCACTTTGCCTACTTTATATTTTATACTCACGTTTCCTAACTGCAGTTGATCGTGCGGGTGTATTTATAAGACCACTGTAATATTACGTTATTGTTGCAGCTTGAGAGCAGCCGCCAGGTTGAGGTTGCAGAGAACCACCCGGAAGCCGTGCAGCTGGCGGGAGGGAGGGGTCTGATGCCCGGGCAGAGCTCCGACCCTCCTGTTTCACCTCTGCTGCTGGAGTTTCTTGTCTGACACTTTTTAACCCCAGAAGCCTGAGTGTTAATGTGAGCTTGTCTTCGCAGCTCGTTGTGCACCTGGGATACTGAAGTCGCCATGTTTCTCTTTCAGCTTGAAGGTCAGGCAGGCTCACAAGGTTGAAAGGGAAATGCTTGGAGCCCTTAATTAAACCGCGTTTTGGGTGGTGTCAAATGTCTTTTTCTCCCTCAAGTCGGTTCCTCTAAGGGTATGAACCAGGAGGCTGCAGGCTCCACCCTGGCTTCGGGTTCGCAGAGCCGTCTGGAGGGCAGCACTGGCTGCCAGCTCCCGTGGCCTCGTTGCAGTTGGAGGTCACCACTATCTGGGGGACAAGCTTGCTGCTTCCTGAGGGGAAGGTTTCAGCAGAGCATCAGTGGCTGGCGCTGAGCCGCCGTTGGGGGGTGCACCGAGGTGGCCGCGGGGACTGTGTAGATGCAGGGACTGTGTAGACACCGCCTCTACTCCACACAGTCTGCTCAGGTCTGAGGTCTATTTTCTAAAGTTTAAAGTATTTTCAGAGGTATTGAGACTAATGAAAATAATAGTTCAGTAATTTAAATGTTTATTTATTTTTAATGGAAGGATTTTGATTAAAAAGAAGCTAATCGACATGGAAATGTCTGAAATTTCTTACCTGCAAGGAAATTGAACATTTTGTATTGTGCACATTTTAAGAATAAAGAAACCTGACATTTGAAAAAAATTGTAATTCTCTTAATCTCAGGGTCATGGGTTAAGAAAAAAATTAAAAATACAGAAACAAGTAATAAAGCTAAAATAAAACTTCTTTTTTTTTTTTTTGAGACACAGTCTCACTCTCTTGCCTGGGGCGAGTGCCATGGCGTCAGCCTAGCTCATAGCAACCTCAAACTCCTGGACTCAAGCAATCCTACTGTCTCAGCCTCCCGAGTAGCTGGGACTACAGGCATGCGCCACCATGCCCGGCTAATTTTTTCTGTATATATTTTTTAGCTGTCCAATTAATTTCTTTCTATTTTTGGTAGAGACGGGGTCTCGCTCTTGCTCAGGCTGGTCTCGAACTCCTGAGCTCAGAACGATCCGCCCGTCTCGGCCTCCCAGAGTGCTAGGATTACAGGCGTGAGCCACCGCGCCCGGCCTAAAATAAAACATTTTTAAAAAAAGAAAAAATTGTTATTCTCTTGAAATGCCAACCAGCTCCACTAACGAGTTGGGGCGGGGTCGCGGAGCGTGCAGAACAGGCGCTGCCTTCCTTTCTATTTATGGACTGGACATCTGAAATTCTAGAATTTCTTATATGGAACCAGAGGCTTTTTGGAAGGCAGCCCAGGGGTCAGATGGAAAGTAAAAAGTGGAAAATTGACGATAGATGATCCCCTGGAGCGGCTCTGACTGACGCAGCTACAGGATGACCCCCTCAGTTTTACACGGTGGATCCCTACGCCGGCAGCCCGGGTGCCCGAGACCATCGCCCGGTGCACCAGCGGCAGCCGATGAGGGGAAGCTCAGGACTGCGGCCGCCCCGCCCCCTTCAGTGGGCTCCTTGCTCATGAGATGTGTTTTTCCTGAGGCTGCCCTGGGCAGGAATGTCCAGCTTTTGTCTTACAGCTTAAGGTCTCGGCTGAGTTTGCTGGGCACCCCGTGGAGTTTGCCCCCTGACACCTTGTTTGCTGTCCTGGCTCTGAGCTGCTTGGGTTTCTTCTGCCCCACGCCCACTCGTGCGCGGGGTGCGGTGGGGAGGTCGCCAGCAGTCTGTGTGGCCTCCCGTGGGGACCCGTTGGCTGCAGATTCCCCTCCCCAGCGGGCTGTGCAGAGGCTGGCGGGTAACTCAATACCCGGGGTTGGCCCAGGACACTCGCACCCAAAGGCACAGGCAGCCCCCACGCCCGCGCGCAGGGCACTGAGGAGGTGCCAGCCTGGGTCGCTGTGCGCTGGAGCTGGTGTAGACTCCCACCGTCGGTGCCCAGGGTCTGGGAGCTCACGCTCCGAAGTCCTGAGCAGTGTGTGTTTGGGGGCACTGCAGGCGCCCTTCCTCCTGGCGGCCCTGGGGGACAGGGTGGGGCTGAGATCTGCCCAGAAGTTGAGAGTTGGGTTCCAGGAGTTTGAGTGCGGAAAGTTCCCCCAGGCCAGCAGCAAAACGCTCGCAGGAAAGAGCCCCGGGGGCCTGGGCTGCAGGTCACCAGGCCGGGGTCCACCGCGGGCTCGGAAGGGCAGGGTGGGCGGCTTTCGGCCCCGCGGCTCCACAACCCGCTTGCTGCGACTCTCGGGCGGCCGGGCCTGGAGCTCAGCGGGGAGCGGGACAGACGCGGCCGCCCGAGTCCGCCGAACCCCGCGGAGGGAGGCGCGCCCGACGCTGCGGCCCCGGCGCGGAGGGGAGCCGGGGGGCGGGGCGGGGGCGGCGAGAGGGGTCCGGGAGGGGGCGGGCGGCAGGCGGGGCGGCGGCCGGTGGCTCCTTCAGCACCGCGGACAGCGCCCGACCCGGTGGCTCCCGGGTCTGCCCCGCGCGGCGCAGTCGGGACGCGGCGGCTCCGACGCCCCGAGAGCCTGGGGAGCCCCGAGACCTCCCTGGACGCGGAGCGGGGAGGAGCGCGGCCCGCGCCACTCGGCCCGGCCCCGCGCCGCGATGCTGCTGGAAACCGAGCCCGAGAGGGACGGAGAGAGGCCAGGGGCCCCCGCGGCCACTGCCATCCGCGCCTTTGGCGGGACTCGGGGTAAGAGCTTGGCGCGCCCCAAGGCCTCGGGCAGGGCAGGAGCACCGCAGGACAGGAACCGCAAGGGCGGCAAGGGCGAGCAGAGGGACCCGGATGGCAGGACACTGAGCTGGGAACAGCAGAGGGGAGTGGAGTCCGCAGCCCGGGGGAGGGGGGGGGCGGGGGGGGGAGAGTAGGGCTTAGTGCTGGCCTGAGAGGGTGCCCGGCTGCGGTTGAAGCAGAGGCCCCCAGAAGACAGGGGTATCAGGTGTGGTCGGGGCAATGGGATGGAGAGGCCCCAAATTCCCCCACAGACGGATGTGCCTCAACTGCCTCCAAGCACCGCCTGGGCATCCGGACCCCAAAGCTGGGACCCCAGGCGGGGTCTCCCGCCTGAACTGCCCTCCCCAAGGGCCATTCCATTACCTCGGACGTTGGGAAATAATGGAGCCATTGTTGGTGGGCCAGCCAGATGCCCAGCGGCATGGGGCCGCCTGCTCTTTGACCGGCTGCCCGCCCCTTCCCCAGTTGGGCCACACATGGACCCCGCCTGCCTCTGTAGCAGCTGACACTCAACGGCCCACACCCAGCGCTGGCACCCACCCGGCTTCAGGCTTGTGTGCTCTGGCCCTGTCCCTTCTGGGTAACAAGTGTAGTGCAAAGTGAGGGAGGGGGCAGAGAGCTGGCGCCATGGGCTTTTGCTCAGAACGTAGACGTTAGGTCTGCTGGGCGCTGGGGCAGGGGCTGTGGTTTTCCTGCACCGTTCCTTCTGGGCCTGGGTCCGGGCCCTTAAAGCTCACTGTCTGGAAGCCAGAGGCAGGGTGGACAGGGTATTACTGTCGGCCCCCAGGTAGAGGGCCTTGGAGGATGGCATCGACCTGCTAGGCCCCCAATACTTTCTGGGTGTCTCTGCTCACTGCTGGGGGGGGGGCTGCCCTTGCTGTGACCATGCTGCCAGGGCCCGCTCACTGCTGTGTTCTGGCCCAGTGGCTGCCCAGAGCTGGTGCTGGTCTATGGCCGGGGTGCTGTGGGCCCTCTGGGCAGGGGTGGGTGCATCCCTCTACCTACAAGGACAGGTGGGTCCCGTTGGGCTCACCTGTTTGGATTGGGGCAGGACGCTGGAGAATCAGGTGAAGGGACCATGTTCAGTGTGGGTCAGAGTTCTGGGCGTGGCGGGGGGAGGGGGGTGTATCCTGGGGCTTCCCCAGCTCGGCTCCTCCTGATCCGAGCCTGGGCTGTGTGTCAGGCCGAGGACACTGGGCCTCTTCTCTCCCAGGAGTAGTCTCCTTCCTGTGTCCACTCCGGGAGCCCAGGAGGGTCTGGGATCGCGTCTGGCTCTGGTGGTTCGATATGAAGCCTTCAGCGCCACACTCGCCTTTTCTCGGTTTCGGGTTGTGCTCCTGCCACCAGCTCAGGCTCCTCTGGAGCCAAATCTCAGCGGCAGGGTGACCCGGCTCCCTCTTGACTCCTGACCCCTCCCAGGAACCGCAGCCCTCCCGGCGCGCACGAGCCCAGGCCGAGGCCAGCGGCCAGCGCTTGGGCAGGAAGCGCTAGGGCAGGAAGCGGCCGGGCAGCGCCCGCGGGCGACGCTTACCTGGATCCTCCCCTGCCGGTCGCGCCCTCGGGCGTGCACGCGGGCTGGCGTCTGGGCCGTTCAGGTCCGGCGCAAAGGCGCGCAGAGCCTGCGGTCGCCCCGGGCACGTCTCGGCGACCCCCGGCCCCGCCCCGCGCCGCGGCCCCGCCCCCCGGCCGCTCCGCCCTCCGCGCGGCCCGAGGCTCGGGGCCCCAGGGCGGCCCGCGGGCGCAGCGCCCGGCGGCGCGGGGAGTCGCTTGGACGCCGGCTCGGGGCCACTGCGGCCGTGGCGTCGCCCGGCCCCAAGAAAGTTCGGGGCCGGAGGGCGGTGGCGCCAGGCGGCGGGACCCATGGAGGCGCGCGGGGACCTGGGCCCGGCTCGGGAGTCGGCGGGCGGCGACCTGCTGCTGGCGCTGCTGGCGCGGAGGGCGGACCTGCGCCGAGGTGCGTGGGGTGGCTGCATGGGGAGACCGGAGTCCTCGAGCCTTTTCGAGCCTGGCCGCGGGGACCAGCAGCAGCCGGGGACCTGGGTGGGAGTGGGTGCGACGGCCCCCGCACGTCCGCGCCCGGGCGCACCAGCCTCGAGTTTGTGTCGGGGCCCCTGGCGCTGTGTTGTCGTGTCGTGTGGTCGTGGCGCTTCGCCGTTCGGGCCGAGGACCTCGCAGGGGTCCAGGGTGGGCTTAGGAGACCCTGAGCCGGCCTCCTGAACTGGAGGGTGTGCAGAGAGCAATCGCGGGACCCAGTGACCATGAGGCAGGAGGGTCCCTGAGAGGACCAGCGGAACAGAGGCAGAGGCACGGGCCGGGGTCGAGCTGGACCCCAGCCGTATGTCACCCCTAAGCCGGGTCTCGGTGTCTGCGTCCACACGCACCTGCTGCTTGCCGCCTGGGGTGATGGTCAGGACATGTCTACAGGAAAAATCCCCCAATTTCCCGGTGGCATTCTCGCTACCAGCGCCTTGGCTCTCAGGGAACCTAGGCGATTCTCCGCGGGCTCCCGGGCGGGAGGGAGGCGCCTGGGCGGCGGGGAGTAGGAGGGACCGAGCGGGCGGGAAAGGGGTTACATCCAGGCTGTGGGGTCTCCCGTCCCCCACTTATTTATTTATTTTCCGACGGTTCCTGGGAGGGGTGGCCGCAGGGCTGGGAGGAAGAGGTGGGAGGCGGAGGGAGCGGAGGGAGGGAGGGGCTGGGCGCGCCTCACCCGGGAGAGCCGGCGCAGCGGGCGGGCGGCGGGTGCGAGGCTCGCCGGGCGGTCGGCGCGGAGGGCAGGAGACCCGCGGGCTGGCGTCGCCATGCAGCGTAAGGCCGGGGTGGCGGGCGCGGGGCGGCAGGGGCGGCTTTGCCCGACGCGGGCGCCGGGCTGCGCGTCCCAGGTGCTGTCCGACCCGCGGTGCTGAATCCGCGCTGCGCGGGGCTGTCGGGCCACGGGGTCCAGGCCCAGTCCTCGCCGCCGTATGGCTGCCCGCGACGGCCACCTGGGCCGCGCGACAGTCCTCACGCTCCGCGCCCGGAGCCGCGGTTTTGCCAGACACGGGACCGCGTCCATCTCGAGTTTCCCGCCACCGCGGGGAGGTCCGGCCCGTTTTTTTGCCAGGGAGCCCCTTCGCGGTCCCTCCCCAGTGCGCAGCCGGCGAGGCTCGGTGTGTTCGCGAAGTGGGCGCAGTTGTGAACAGGTCCCAGTCTCGTCGGGCTCTCACCTCTTCCAGAGACCTTTGCTAAATTGGCAGGTAGTCCCCAGCCCGGAGCTCCTGGAAAAGCTACTCACAGACTCGCGGCTCCCGCGGGCACCCTCTGGCTTCTCAGCCTGTCCCTCAGGCGCCTGCAACCCTTGGGGGCAGACGGGAGAACCCAGGGTGCTTGGGTGCTGCCACTGCGCGACTGTTGGCTCCAGCACCTGTGCTCGCGCACGCGGAGGGCCGATTGTCCAGCTGTCCAGTCCTCACAAACACTTCTGCCGCCGCCCAAAGACAGGGAGGACACGGACTTGCTCCTCGAGGCCGGCAGACGGCCAGGCTGGGTGCTGCACTTGCAGGCAGTCTCTAGAAAAAGGGGCCAGCACTGACCTGTGCAGGGAGTGAAGGCGGCCGGTGCGGCAGCCCTGTCCCCCAACTTTCCAGCCCAGCTTTTGAGAGCAGAGGGTTTTCATTTAAGTTCAACATGGGCTCTTCCTGGCTCTAGGAACATTCGCAATTGACAGTATTGGGCTTCATGGAGTGGCCTGGGCCACTTTCCTGCTCACAGACACATTTCTAAACCTATTTTGTTTTTTTCTTAGCGGCCTCCAGGCTTTCGGAAGCGGTGCCCACTCACTCCTCAGTCGGAGCCAGGCAGCCGCTCAAGCCGGGCTGGGGTAGCGGGTGGCAGGGAAGGGGCTGGGTGTGGGAGGGGAGGTGGCTCAAGCTAGGGTGGGAAGGAGACTCCGCTGCTCTGGGTCTTAGAGCTGCTGGTGACCTGGCGGCCCCTCCTGCCCGCAGAGGTCCCGCTGTGCGCCGGCTGTGACCAGCACATCCTGGACCGCTTCATCCTCAAGGCCCTGGACCGCCACTGGCACAGCAAGTGCCTCAAGTGCAGTGACTGCCACACGCCGCTGGCTGAGCGCTGCTTCAGCCGCGGGGAGAGTGTTTACTGCAAGGACGACTTCTTCAAGTGAGCCCCGACACCGTGGGCGCGGGAGGGAAGGAGCGGTGGCGCAGCCTGCCCTGCAGGAAGGAGACTGGGAGAGCTGCCACCCCGGCAGTTCCCCCAGCCCCTCACAATAGCCAAGTACTGGAGGTCCCGGACCCCCTCCGTCACCCAGGCAGGGTGGTCCTCTCTGTGGGTGCTCCCTGGGTAGATGAGACTGGCTGGGACATCAGCAAATAGCATTTGGAAAAAAAGTAATTTATTTTGTAATTCATGGAAGCGGTCATTAAAAAAAGATAAGCTCAAATTGGTTGAACTCTATTGGACTTATTCCCTCTTAAATTGCTGTTTAGTCCCTAACGCTGGGGAGTGGGGCTTCTGGCCCACTGGCCCTTCCCGGCTTAGGCCTTGGGGTTTAGGGGAACTGCCCCGGCGGGGCCTGTCCCTCCCAATTCGCCTTCCCTGGATCCAGCACGATCAGCAACTGCACTCCCCACGGTCCCCCAGCCCCGAGGTTGAGCCCCCGTCTCAGAAGTAGCAGCCAGCTCTGCCCCTGTGGCCAGGCCGGGGACTGAGAGGCAGGGCCCCACCTAGCCCTCCTCCCGGAACCTCCCACCAGGTGCCATGCTCTGACCCGCTTGGGGCGAAAGCAGCCACCTCGCTGCTGCGCTGAGCGTGCCCTGTGCGTCCCGCAGGCGCTTCGGGACCAAGTGCGCTGCATGCCAGCTGGGCATCCCGCCCACGCAGGTGGTGCGCCGTGCCCAGGACTTCGTGTACCACCTGCACTGCTTTGCCTGCGTCGTCTGCAAGCGGCAGCTGGCCACAGGAGACGAGTTCTACCTCATGGAGGACAGCCGGCTCGTGTGCAAGGCGGACTACGAAACTGCCAAGCAGCGAGGTCAGCGGGAGGGGATGACGGTCACCTGGGCTGGCCTCGACAGGGCCCCCAACCCTCCTTTCGACCTAGAATATGGGGCTAAGGCCAGTCTCGGGTGGGGCCTTGGTGGAACCCTCATCACTAGCGCCTATGGCGGGCGCTCAGCAAGGGGGCCTGGGGCTCGCATTTCGGTGCTTCCCTCTGGACGAGGGCGGTGCCTGGACCCAGAGAGGGGTAGTTAACGGAGCCAACGGAGCCGCCGCCGCGGGAAAGGCAGGGTCTGTGATCTTAGCGGCAGCTTCATTAGCAGGGAAGGTGGTTTGAAGTACTCAGATTATCACCCTTGGTCTGAATTATCCCCTAAATCCTTGACCGTGAACACTTGGCCTTACACACACCCTCAGAATAAAGGGGAACGGGGCGGGGAGGCGGGCCAGCGGGCCAGTGGTTTCTTCATGAAGCACTCACCCCTGCAGTGGACCCCCTCGCCGGCCCCTTCCCCGCCCTGGCAGGTCCCATTTTCTCCAGTTGAAGCCAGTGCCCTGCCCGCGCCACGGGCTGTGGCAGGTCGGCCTGGAGCCCCTGGCGGGGGTGGGGGCAGCAGGCATCTGGGGCCCAACGTGCCTGGCTGGGGTGGGACACGGTTGGGCCCGGCTGGGGGCCGGAGGGGGCAGGTGGCCTCACCGCTCACCCCACACGCAGAGGCTGAGGCCACGGCCAAGCGGCCGCGCACGACCATCACGGCCAAGCAGCTGGAGACACTGAAGAGCGCCTACAACACCTCGCCCAAGCCAGCGCGCCACGTGCGCGAGCAGCTGTCTTCCGAGACGGGCCTGGACATGCGTGTCGTGCAGGTCAGCACTGGGCGCCACCCAGGCCACGCCTGGTCCCGCTCCATCCCCGCTGCATCCGCGTCCCTGCCACTCTCAGGGCAGCAGATGGCTCCCAGGCTCGAGGCCCTGTGACCTCCCAGCAGAGACCTTCCCAGCAGAGCAGGGAAGCCGGGTGTCTGCATGTACCCCGGCCCCCTAGCAGCCACTCACCCGCCCCCACCCCTCAGGTTTGGTTCCAGAACCGCCGGGCCAAGGAGAAGCGGCTAAAGAAGGACGCAGGCCGGCAGCGCTGGGGACAGTATTTCCGCAACATGAAACGCTCCCGCGGCAGCTCCAAGTCAGACAAGGACAGCGTCCAGGAGGGCCAGGACAGCGATGCCGAGGTCTCCTTCACTGGTACGAGGACCCCGGGCTGCACCGCGGGCTGCCACTCAGGCGGAAGGAGCTCCGGGGAGCGGAGGGCATAGGCATGGTTGGCGGCAGGGAGCCTGGACGTCTGAATTCCCGTTAGTGGATTCTTGGGCTCTTTCAAAAACATGTCACTTATAGACCCTGGGCCCCCATCCTGAAGCCCTTAGTTGGGCACTCAGGACAACTGCTCTTCCCCTAGCTGGGGATAGAACCGCTGTGACCCAACCTGTCTCTAAGCTGGGCACGTGCTGAGCTTTCTCATGGGGCAGGGTACGGACTCTCTTCTGGCTCCCAGCCCTTGCAGTGACTTTTGGGAGAAAGGGCTGTACATTTTGGGGGTAAGTTTAAAGATGAAAAGTCCTGTCTGCTTGGTGTTAGGGAGGGAAGAAGTTTCCACCCTCCTCTGTGGGACCCAATTACTTATCTCACTTTCTGGCCCCAGGGATGCCGCATCCCACCTCAATGCCGCCTCAGAGGGTGTGCACAGGAAACCGTCTTTGGGCTGCACCGTGGCCTTAGGCTACCCACCCAGCCTCTCTGGACATACATTTCCTCGTCTGCAAAGTGCAGGCGGTGTCTGCACCCCTCCCGGGGCTGCCTTGGGGACTGTCCTGGAGGGCACAGCTGGGGGCTGGCACTGACCAGAGCCCTCTGCTTCCCTTGCAGATGAGCCCACCATGGCTGACATGGGTCCTGCCAACGGCCTTTACAGCAGCCTGGGGGAGCCCACCCCAGCCTTGGGCCGGCCCTCGGGAGCCCTGGGCAGCTTTTCACTGGAGCATGGTGGCGTGGCTGGCCCGGAGCAGTACCGAGAGCTGCGTCCTGGCAGCCCCTACGGCGTCCCCCCATCCCCCGCTGCCCCACAGAGCCTCCCCGGCCCCCAGCCCCTGCTCTCCAGCCTGGTGTATCCCGAGGCCAGCCTGGGCCTTCTGCCCTCGGGGGCTACAGGTGGGCCCCCGCCCATGAGGGTGCTGGCGGGGAACGGACCCAGCTCCGACCTGTCCACTGGGAGCAGCGGGGGTTACCCCGACTTCCCTGCCAGCCCGGCTTCCTGGCTGGATGAAGTGGACCACGCGCAGTTCTGACCGAGGCCGGGCTCCACCCAGCACTGGACATGAGGGGTCTTGGTGGCGCTGCCCCCGGGTGGGCAGCTTGGGGCTTCGTGGACCGCCGCCACCGAGGAAGGACGTTGGCAGGGGCTGGTGTCTGCAGAGCCTCCCCCGGCCCTGGGGCTGAGGGACTCTCCGGCCCCTCCTCACCGGGCGTCCAGGTGCGTGGAGGGGTCCCTAGCAGGCGGGTGACTCTGGGGCCTTGTTTTGTAAGCAAACTGCTCCCCTCTATCAGCCAACTAACTGAGCACTTGCTGCTGTTTCTAGACATGAAATGTCGCCCCTCGAGGCCAGGCCTTCAGGATGGTCAGGCCCAGCCCAGACCAGCACAGCCCAAGGGCTGGAAAATGCTTTCATTTCTAAAATTAAAAAACAATAATTTTGCTTTCATCCCCGGGCTCTGTATGTCTCTGAGTTGTTGGCCCCTCAGCCCCCACTTCAGGTCAGAGATGGGCCTTTCTGTCCAGGCGGGAGGCAGCAGCAGGGTGCAGAGTGGGGCCACGTCTCTGTCCCCCGTGGTCACTGGCAGAGTCCCTGCCACCAGCCCCTCCTCCCCTGGGAGCCTCCATGTCCACCTCCCCAGTCTCAGGCCTTTCTGTTCCTGAGCATCCGGGGAGGAAGCGGAAATCCCTGGGCCCCTCCCTCCAAGATCCGTTCTTCAAGCCCACAAGGAGCTCCTCCCCCAGCCCAGACTGTTCCATTCATCCCCTCCCCCTATGTCAGAGCCATCCCAGGGCCCCAGTGTCCGGGCCGCGCCTGCAGATGTCCGTTGCCAAACTGCATGCCCTGGCGGTCTGGGCGGGCTCTGCCGGGCAGACTGGGAATTCTCCCCCGCTGGAGGGGGCGGGGCCGAGGGCCCATCTGAGCCCGCCCCACCTCCTCCATCAGACACTTTCAAAAGAAGTTTCTGGGAGACGCCTGCAGCTGTGCGTGCCCCAGACACAAAGGCTGGCGGGTGTGCAAGTCAGCCGTTCCCGTAAACCTGAATCTGAACTACCTATTGGTTCTGCGAATGTCCCACATCTTTTATTTATTCTTGGGCGGTCAGCTCTTTCCAAGACTTCAATAAATTTGTTGGTTACAGTCAGCGGAAGGCCTCTGTCGTTGGTGAGGCGCGGTGGGGGGGCCGGTGTAGGGGGGGGTCACAGTTCTTTGAAAGTGGAGACGCAGTGCTGGGAGGGAGGAGCTGCTGGTTCCTCGCCTGGACACCTGGTGTGGATTTGGGCATCCTCTCGGCCCTGGATCTCAGTCGCAGCTCTGGGCACTGGAAACGGGTGTGAGAGGACAGACTCCACGCATGCTGGGGGGGAGGGTCTGGGGTCTCCCCACTCTGTCCTTGGAGAGCTGCTCAGCTGGGCCCAGGACTGTGTACTCCTCAAAGCTTGCAGCTG